>BMAU01021000.1:0-207500 GCA_019973935.1 Trichonephila clavipes
CTACCTTTTGCAAACCGGATTTTCTGCGAGGTGGATTACTTGAAGACAAAATATAGATCTCAGCTAAATTAGAAAAATAACTCTTTAAGTGTCAATTTCTGATATTAAAACCTTCCTTTGAAAAACTTTCCTCTACAAAGAAAAGCCCGTGTGGAAGTCCCTAATAATTATTAAACTTGTTCTTAATTTAGTAATAAGATTGATTGATTGAATATTAACGTCGCACTGTTCAGCTGCACGAGGGCTTTTGACGACGGACCACGTAATTTTTGAACCATGGTCAAGTGACGTGGATGACACCTGAGCTGGCAATCTTCTCTCTAACTACCACACCACACCAACGGGAAAAAGTCTCAACTCTCAACAGATTTAACATGCAGCGCTGCCCTACGTGGCGGGTCTTTAGTGGTACTGGGCTCGAACTCGTGACAAGGCAAGCCACGATCCGATACCTATACCACTCGGCTACCGCGGCCAAATTCAGTAATAATAAATTATTTATAAAATACCTTCTTCAGTACTGATACATCAAACGTATACTGGCTGAAACACCGACTCTTCGCACGAGTTCATTTTTAAAAAAAATAAAACATTATTCTTGATATAATAGCTGAACTGTAAGGAGAATAAAACTGCGTGCACCACATTGTATACAAAAATGTAAAATGATTTTTTTAGATAAATGCTATAATTGTAAATAACTGTTTAAAAGAACTGTAATTTTAAACTTCACACAATTAGCATTTAGAATTAATGTTAAATTATGAAAAAGAATATAAAATTCCGATGAAGAATAATTGTGTTACTTTTTAACATTTATTAAAGCGAGAAGACTTCAAAAAGTTTAACCCGGGAGCAGGCGCGTACTCGATACTAACATTAATGGTAGTGCGGGGGGACTCAGTCATCCCAATCATTTGTTTAGAATTATTTTTACTGTACACGATACAAATCGGAATTCTAGTGAATATTTTAATTTATAGAAAGTATACTTACCTTCTTTCAAGGACTATTCAATTCTTTGATGATTTGAGAAAAAATCCAATAAAACTGAACTAAAATGATTCAAAAGTACAAGACCATAATAAAGGACGCAAATCAGACACTTTTCAATTATCCTACAGAAATGTTAAACCAATCAATTCTTTTCCAAATATCATAAAAACTCAATTATTTACAATTTCCCTAAGCGAAAAGCAAACGCATGAAAGATGGGAGGGAACTAATATTGATAATAACCATACCATAAGATTGAAGGTCAATCAAATGATTAGCAAACGTACTATGCAGCCTGGCTGAAAAGTGAATCATGAATTCCTTTTCTTTTCTACAACTAATGTACAGTATTTCAATAATAATTACAGCGGTGGTGTTTATCTTCTTAGAATTTTTCTCAGGGTCTGGGTTTAAACTTTTTCTTTTAACGAGTAATATTTTATGTTAAAACGTAATAAAAAAATCACTCATTGAGGAAAAACAGCAAATAAAACAAAATGTTTTTTCTTTAATTTGGTTTTGGGATCAAAGATAGCTATTTGATGACGGATAAAAAAGCTAGATAATAAATATAAATTATGTCAGTGTGTTGTTGTGTGTATTTTTTATTATGGAAGAAAGCATTTTGTTTTACTTCTCTTTTCCGGTTATTTTTTTTTTTAAAAAATCTTTAAATTTTTCGATACGCTCGCGCCCCCTTGTAGGGTCATCGCGCCCCCGGGGGCATACTGAGAAACACTGAGTTAAATATATTAAAGATATATAAGAAATTTAAGCAATAAAAACTGATAATCAATAGCATACACAAATGAAAAATACAGAAAAAAATCTTAAAATGATAAAGTCTCTCCAATGAACATAAAACTGTAATTAATATAAAAATTTGAATAATGGGCACAAAAAGTACAACCATATATTTGAAATCGGAAATAATTTTAGAAGTATTTTAATTTTATGGCCTTGAACATTAGCTTCTGATAGCTTATTATTATTTCATGTTCATTTCCACAAAAGTTAGAAATGCCTGGCCAAAAGAATATTTAAATCAAAAGATCTTTCCCAATTATATTTTAATGTTAGAAAAAATTCACTGACAGTCAGAGACACATTGAAAATCCAACATTAGAAGGTCGAGAATCGTAGATTACAGCTCACTGATATGATATCAAAAGTGCCAAGGTTTCAAACTCAGTGTATATATGCTAAAAGGTTAAAATTTTGAAGTACATTGTACAGTAGTTGCTCCATTTGTTGTTGAAAAAACAGATAGGGGTGCTGTTTATCGCTGCAGATGAAAAAATACTATATTGAAATAACAATTCACCACAAACGAAAATAGTTCCAGTAAACTGACGCGTTCAAGAAGAGTTAAAAAATTGATCTTCTCAAAAGCAGTAATACTACAATGAACTGCATAATACATTACTAATTATTGTTCTTTTGTGAAATTACTTCCAATCAGAA
This sequence comes from Trichonephila clavipes, assembly GCA_019973935.1. NCBI lineage: Eukaryota > Metazoa > Arthropoda > Arachnida > Araneae > Nephilidae > Trichonephila > Trichonephila clavipes. The sequence goes on from BMAU01021000.1 coordinate 2,461, forward strand.
TCTCTGGACAGCACATTTATTTATATACAAAAACGAAAATAACAATCACGGATACTGCACACAGAAAGTCTGACCAAAAGCACAGCAACCAGTCAGCCAGAGAACACCGTAGAAGGAATGCGTGGGAGTGAAGCGGGAAAACCGCGCGTGGGAGGGTCACACGGTTATCCTACCGCCAGAAAGAATAGTTCACTCGCTGTACCCCAACATAACCCTCCTGCGAGTGATATATTTTTTTCAAACAATAAAAATATTATAGACACATACACACTATGCATAAAATATAACAATAAACACAGTGACATAAAATCAAGAGAGCAATTATATTTTTTGCATTGAATATTCTAACTTTTCTACATCCATGGCTTTGGTAAGAAAATCTGCAATTAAAAACTCTGTTTGGATATATTCTAATTTAATTATAGTATCTTCAATTCAATCCTTTATAAAATGAAAGCGTAAGTTCATATGCCTTGATTTATTTAAAGAAGGGGGACCCTTAATCCACTGAATTGCTGCTTGACTATCTGAATTTAAAGTTACAGCATTATTTATAAATTGTTCACATTTTAATTCAGTTAAAAAATTTACAGTCCAAATTATGTGTTTACACAAATTTCAGAAATAAAAATAACTCTGTTTCTATATGTTGATAAACTAACACACTTTTGTTTACCAATTAATTCCTGATACATAGTAATATCAATAAATTCATTTGTAGAAGGGAAATATTTTGTCTTCCCCCTTCACAATTGGAGTTTTCACACTTTTACTACACTTTTCTGAATTATGTTTGACTAATAATGAATTAATGTAGTGACACTGGGATAAATAAATACCATTTTCACATTTTTCAATTTTCATGCCTAAAAACTTATTAGCTTTGTTTTCAACCACTTCAAATACATTTTTAATCTTACTAACAATATCTTCAAAAATGTTATCATTGTTACAGAAAACAGCTATAAATCATCTACATACATACATAATATAAGGCCACTTTGATTATCAGATTTAATAAAAACACAATTATCAGAAGTTAATTGTTTTAAACCAAAATTTTCTAATTCGTGCCCTTTATTTTCATATACCAGTTTCTACCAGACTGTGGCAAAAAAACCATAAATACTCTTTTTCAATTTACAAACTTTGTCATCTCCAATTCATTTCCCATAACCAGGAGGGGGTAACACATACACCGTCTCCTCTAAATCACCATAAAAGTATGCAGTTTTTACATCAAAGAAATTAACAATTAACTTTAATTTAGCTCAAAGTGAAATTAACAATCGAAAATATTCAATATTTACAACTGATGATTACAATTTTGAATAATCCATGTTTTTAATTTAATTAAAACTATCTGCTGCAAGCATTGCTTTGTATTTCATATTTTCCCAGCATCATCTTGTTTTAAAATATATACCCATTTAATTTTTATTAATTTTGATTTCGCAGGTTTTTATACGATTTCTCAAACTTTTTGTTTATTTAACGAATCTAATTCATTCTCCGTTTTCAATTTCCAATTTTGCCAATGTGCACTATTTTTTGCCTCAAAATAAGTGTTTGGTACAGTATTAATTAAATGAACAGACATCTGCTTAGTCTTTCCGATCTTCTAACAGGCTGATTTTGTACATCATTCAATTAAAGAACCGGGTGTTGGATTCTGCCTGTCTGAGGCGATGACGTGGTCTGAAGGGAAATTGAGTTATCATTCTCACAATTTCTACAGAAACATTATTAATATCAAAATTAGACAATATTCCATTCTCTGTATTTTGATTAATTTCGTTTCTTTCGGGAGAGGCTACAAAAAACGAATCAATATGACATGTTTCATTTTCAATCTCACCTAAATAATTACTATCTTTTAAAGATTCATTGAATTTCAATTATCTCTCCTCAATTACTTTTTGATTTTTTTAATATCATAGATTAGATATTTCCTCCTTATTCTAGCATATCCTAGCATAATTCCACGTCATCCTGGAACTTCAAATGTATTTCTCAATACTTTCGGAATGTGAAAATAGGCCACATAGAGCCAAATTTTGTAAGAAAATATTTTTATATATTTCGGTTTATTACCTGTCCAAATCTCTAATGTAATTTTTTCTTTCCATTTTCGTGGTGTAACATAAGATACGTGAGTGCTACATTTATTAGATTCATCCCAAAATCTTAAAGGAAGTTTACTTTCATATAATAAAGATCTAGCTATTTCTAGAAAAACACGGTTGGCTCTTTATGCCTTGACATTTGATTCACTATTGTATGGAATAGTTTTTTCATGAAATATTCCTGAATTGGCCAGGTAAGTATCAAGTTGTTCATTTACAAATTCTAATCCATTATCAGTTCTTATCTTTTTAATCCTTTTATCAGTTAAATTTTCATATTTAGCTTTAAATTGAGAAAATATATCAAACACTTCATATTTATTTTTTAAGAAATAAGTAAAGTACATGCCCGAAAAAATCATCTACAGTTACCATAAAATATTTTGCACCACCATACGATTCGATATTAATTGAACCACACAGGTTGGCATGGAGCAACTCAAGGATTTCTGAGATTTGACTTATATGAATACAATGATGTGTTTTTCTGGTTATCTTACCTATATCACAAATTTCTCATGCGAAATTATTTGCATTATCAATATCAATACAATCTCTCATTTTAAGCATATATTTACATTTTAAGTAACATAACCTGTTATGTCAAATTTCATAATTATTAGTAGATTGGTCAGAAATATAAGGTTCTAATTTAACTTCTAATCTACCATTATTTTTAAATGCTTTAGTTTTTAAATTATCATTTTTATCATATATCAATGCACAATTATTTTCTGATTTAATCTTACAATCTTTATCCATTAAACATGTTATAGAAAGTAAATTACATCTTAATTGAAGAACATAACTGACATCAGTAATTGTTAGATTAATAGAATTACAATGTTTTGTACTCACGGTTTTAGCCGAAACGTTTCCAGTTCCTTGGCTCATCATTTTAGAGTTCTTATCGGCTAAATAAATGCCCATCATTTCTCGACTAATATTCTTAAACCACACAGATTCTTTAGCCATATGACAGGATGCACCACTCTCCAGGATACAGCTATTGTCACAAAGTTTTTCTTCTCGATGTGAAGCTGTAAATACGTGTCAATTTCTAGACGAATTGTTTCGTTGTATTATATTTCTTTGGCTTGTACTTTGAGAGTTTTTGTTTCTATAGCAATTGTCCTTTGCCTGGTGATTTGATTTTCTACAAATATGGCAAAGTCTCGTTTGCTTTTCATTTTTTCTCCTAGAAAAAATGTTTCATCATTAGTCCATACGAGTTTTAATTGGTAAGTTGAAAGTTGTTTCTTCTTTCCTTAAAATTTGAAGAATTTATTCCATAATTTTTCCCTCTGAGTTTTTAAAATATCGCGAACTGGACAATTTTCCATTTCATCCTCTAATGGTATGGTAGACCAATTCCCTCGGTTTTGACACTTAGTCGAAATCCCCGCGCTCTGGCAATATATGGTAGCCGAGTGGTATAGGCAATTCCTTTGTCACGAGTTCGAGCCCAGTACCATTCAAGACCCTCCGTGTAGGGCAGCGATGCACGCTAAATCTGTCGAGAGCTGAAACGTCCTCCCGTTGGTGTGGTGTGGTAGTGACACGGGTGTCGTCCACGTGACCATGGTTCAAAACGTGGTCCGTCCCAAAAGCCGCTCTGTAGCTGAACAGTGCGACGTTAATCTCCCACACTGGTTTTGCCATTTTTCATGCGGATGTTCTTGAGTTCATTGCCCGCGTCAATTTTTCGGTCTTCGCCTCGGCCGATGAAAGTTGCTCTAATTTTATCCCACAGCACGTTCAGGTTGTCTTCCGCCATGGACAGCAACGTTTGTTCATCTGCGAGCGATAACTTAATGTATGTTATTGAATCTGAATTTTTTGAAAGCCACGCAATCTCATTCTTACGGGTAAGGTCTTCAGGTTTTTCAATTAAGATTGGAGAGTCTAATATCTTTAAGCTAAGAGCAGCTTTCATCTTAAGCTCCCAAATAAAATAGTTCGTTACGTTTAAATCGGGAATTGTTATTTTATCCATTGTAGGTAGAAAGGTTTAAACGTTCACAAAGTCAACTAACACATCACCCAGATCAACCACAAACTCTAGCTACCACGTGTTGTTCTTTTTGTGAAATTACTTCCACTCAGGTATCTTGGGGCAGCACATTTATTGATAAACAAAACGAAAAACGGTCACGTAAACTGCACACAGCAAGTCTGACCCAAAAGCACACAGCGACCGGTCAGCTAGTGAACCTCGTAGAAGGAATGCGTGGGAGAGAAGAGGGAAAAGGCGCGTGGGCGGTTACACAGTTATCCTCCCGCTCTTTAGCCTAACAGAGAACAGTGATATTAGGTTGATTTGAATAAAATTTCCGAAACACTAAGTTCATGTTTCTGACTGAATTGTCATTATTGTAAATTTAATGCTATTTAAAATTGGCCCACAAATTGTAAGCCATATAAGTGGTTTTATGAGTAGACAAATTCTTTCTGATCTCTAAAAATATCTCTTGACGTATCAAATAGAATATTTTAAAATATTTCTTTGAATTTATAAATTTTTTTTTGCTTGATTATTTTGATTTGCAATGATAAATTTGTATATTCTATGTGGTAAAATATTTTCAATATTTGTAATTGTTAAAAATCAATTTTCTTTTTGATGTAAAGCTTATCTTATTTTAACTTATCTTATTTTACTGAATTATTAATTTCCAATTTAACAAAACAATAAAATATAACACAAATAAAAATTATTGTCTTTTACGATTACAGAAAATTAAGGTACACTAATAAAAAAACAATACTGTGACGTGGAATTTACGTCAGTTTATAGTTAAATTTTGAAAGAAAACAAAATTATCTTGAAATCAAATAACAGTGTACCTTCTCAAATTTCAAAATATTCTTTAAAAACTGTTTACGTAACTCTCTAACATTCTTTATACGTAACTATAGTATTTAAAAATTTCCTTGATAAAGCAAAATCTTACAAACCATTTATGATTTTACTTAAAGAAAAAAAGGAAATAACTTAGATGCCCAAACTAATTTTAGAATCTGCTTCGGGAAGCAAATGAAACAAAAAAAAAATTAAGCGAGTTTATTTCATTATGTAAAACCTTTTTTATGTAAAAATACTTTTACTGTAATTCATTCGTTAACATTTCTTACTGCATTGAATTATTTAATACATGTTTCACGTTTCTCATCTAATTCTGACACAGTAATATGTAAAATTACAAAAGCTAAGGACAAAACAATTCCATGGAGGTTAATTCGACCTTCGTAGTAATTACTGAAAGACCACCATTTATGTAAATAAAGTAAGTAAATGCAGGTCACTTTGAAAACACGTTCGGGAAATTGAAGCTTATCACGAATGTATATGCGTATGGTGAAAGCTTGTAATTTTCGATTAAAAGAAAGTTTGCACATTTTATTTTCGGTCATCGATTGTAATAAACAAAATTAAACTGAAAATATACAATATACTAAGCAAAATGCAATGTTGAACGCTTTTAATAATATGAATTATTGGTTTTTTTGTTAGGGCACACAACTGGAATCAAATCACATTATATATTTATTTTTTAAGAACTTAACCGATGCAATTTTGATGAAATATTTTAGTACATAAAATCCTATCCCCCTCCCAACACACACGCTCATTAAAAATAATTGGGTGTTTTTGTTTATATCTTGGTCCCTTCTATAAATATAGTTTTAATCTTTACTTTTTGGAAGAGTATATTATTAGACAATATTTGTTTTAAAGGAATTGATTATTTTAATTTGATCTTAATAAAACCCTCTTCTGCTTCTCCTGCAATACAGGATACTAAACGAAAAACAATAACCCGATTAAAAAAAGAGAAAATAGTAATTAAAAAATGAATAATACCATATTTGAAATAAAGAGAAAACAGCACAAGCCGCATGGAATCACATCTGAACAGGACTCCACAGACGAGGATATGATTGAGTACTATTCCGAAGAATATGACGCGGATAAATACATAAAAAAACGTAATATATTTCACAGTCATTCTTTACCTTATTATTTTTATAAACATTTTTGAACCAATTTTTCATTTTAAATGGATGTATTTCAATATCATATTTGCTTTATGAATACCTTTTTTTTTATAACTATCTGTTATTTTAAAGATTTTAATTGGCTTGGTGGGGGTAATTCTCACCCCAAAAATTGTTTGTTTTATAATTAGAATACTTTTTTATACATATTTTTATATTTTAACTTTTACCATTATTGTATTGTCAATATATTAAGATATTTTAACGGTTGTTTTCATATTTTAACATATGTTTGGCGTAGCTTAGCCAGGTTTGGCTCCTGCGCCATAAACCCAAACACTCACTCACACTTAATTAGAAGATGGTTGATTTTCAAAATAAATTTTTCTTTAAGACAGAATTATTGACTATGCTACTTTACCTATTTTTTCAATGTTTGATACCGACCGTGAATCGTCGCAAAATGACAGAAAAATGTTATATCATACTGTAACATCGTGGTATGGTTGCGTCGGGGGTCACACAGCTAATTATCAAACGACAGTTCATTTCTAAAGTAACCAATAAAAAGAATATTCATTATTTAAAAAATATAGTTCACAGCCTTATACTATGTATATGTTCTTGTTCAATTATAGTTCATGTATGCCAGCCGTTGCACCGCTGACTCCGGCAATCCACATTTCACCATTAGACAAGGTTCATCAGTAGGTTCTTAGCGCGGCTGCCCCCACAAACTCAACCGATAGTCTTCCAAGAGCTCAAAACTTAAGAGTGAAGCTATTGCGTGAAATGTCAAGATATCTAGAGTCAATTTCACTTGGTCCCTGAGGGGCGACTGGCACCGCAAACTCAAAATTTGAAAACCGAAAAAAATCAGTCACTGGAAGCAGATCGAGAGTCCTGTCCACTTCCAAGCCAAACCCTTCAAACTCCATGGGTAGGTTACTTTCACGCCGCCAATCATTTTTAATTAGTTTTAACCACAAGCACATTTGCACAAGGCTCTTCTTACTGCAGTCCAACTACATTGGTGCATGACAACAAAGGGCCGGCAAGGTTGATCCCCACTACGAAACTGCTTTGTCTTCACCATCTGTTGGATGGGATTTGTCTCATCACTTTTTCATTGAGTTTGCGTCTTTTTTCACCATGCCGACATTACTCTCCATTCAAGTTGTCTGCGCCCCATGTGTGCTAGGGAACCTAAACCAAAGTAGTTATTCCTCGAAGTTTCCTTCCTACAAAGCATTTTGTCTAGCAATCGTCTGTATGTCGGCGAAAGAGAAAGACATTCAAAACCAGCTCCAAGATAGTTGCTGTGCCCCAGAAGGAAAGAGCAGTCAGTGTCGATTTTGGATACACAATGTTTCATCTGCATCTATCTTGACAAGTAGAGATGGGGAGAGTTTTGTTATGGAGCATTCGTTACAATACTGTTCAGTATTTTGCGCTGTGCGGTTTCATGATTTCATCACTAAACTACATTGCGAGGTACGTCACTCAAAGTTTTTGTATTTCTTTAAGATGCAACGTTAATTAACAGTCAGTACAGTAGTAGGAATATTTACGTTTAAAAAATAAGAGCAAATTAGAAATTTTATATTCTCGATGAATGCATCAAAACTAGCGAGTTCAATAAGTATTGAACATTTGTGGGTTATGAGCTAAACCGGAAAGAAAAATTTAGGATGAATTTTGAACAAGTTTCTTCTTGTAAGAGACTGTTTCTTTAGCTTCGTACGTACAAGACGTCCATTAAATTTCAATATCAATCATTCAATTCAATTCATTGATGCAAAATACAGTGCTAAAATGTGTTTAAAATTATTTCTTAGAAAAAAGTTACATAAATTTATTTTTTTAAACAGACTTTGAGGTGAAAGAAATATTAAACAGATTATTCACACGATTTTTATCCCACTTAAGAAAAACTAGCTTTCTAAAACGTCAAATATTTATTTACATCATTTCACTTTATTCAGGTGTTTGATGTTTTTCTCTTATACATTAAAACTTTCCCTAAAAATAGTTATTTGAGCTTAAATTAAAAAGTAAAATGTTAGCTAAACATACTATAGATATTCAATATAAATGAAAGCAATGGAATACGGCAAAAAATATATAAGACAATTTTTCTTAAGACTTTTAAACTACTTTGATAAAAATAAATACATTTACACATTTCCTGATGAGTAAATATCCCAAACTAAAACGATAGATTTTATTTTGTACGCTTTAACACCAAAATTGTCTGGTGAAGTTTTGAATTTCCAATTCAAACTTCATAAAAAATTTGAAAAAAAAATGCAAAGTAGAAATTATTCTGAAACTTCAAACTTAATGAAAATTTATGTTTCTGCATAATTTTTTTTTATGCGGAAAGTTTTTATAATATATGTTCTTCTCACAGAATGTCATTTAAGAAATCTATAGTTATTTAAATTCTGATGCTCAATATCCTCTAATGATAATATGTTTTTAACATTTTTAGTATTTTTAAATCTCAATAAATTCGTCTTAAAAACTTTATTGTGTATTTTGCTTTCCCCCCTCCAGATTTAAAGAACTTCACAATACATGCACACAATCCAGTTCCAAGTTTTTTTTTACAAAAAATATTTTATATCATATTGATCTTTTAATTTATGAAAAAAAGCAGTACATTGAGGTTTTCTTATTTTAAAATTTTAGTACCGTGAAACTAATTGGGTACAGAACCCTTATTAACTAACACAGAGGAGATTTTTGTCAGAAAAACTAATATTATCGAAAACTCCAGGAACTTTCGAAGTATAACCAGCAATAAACCAAATTTTTCGACCAACTTGAATTTTGAGAAGTGTTAATTAGACAATATGAGACTTCTTATATATATATATACAAAAAAGACCGGAAATTGTATTATTAAAAATAATTCATATAATATTTTAGGAGTATAGAGAGAAATTTTGAAAAACTTATTTTGTTAAAAATAATGATTTGATGAATTTATACACGAATATCATGAATAAAGTGAAGATAGATAATTGGTGATAACAAAATTGAAACATGTACAACTCAACTTGGGATAAAACCACTGAATCTCTGAGACCATTCAATCGATATAATTGCCTTACATCTTTATATTTAACCATTTATCAGACATCTTGAATTAACATATTCAAATAGTTTGCAAATGCACGGTGTATTGGTAAATCAAATGATTATACATAATAGTAGCACATTATTTAATCTTGAAGCATAAGCTACCAAATTTACTTTTTAATTTTAAGTTCAGATCAAGATACATTATTGAAATCAACTTTAAGGAATTTACAGGTATATACGGATTTCTTAATTTCAAAAGTAAACTTTTCGAGTAGTATTTCCATGAAGGAGTGAAAATATTACGTTACTTTTTACGAAAGATAATATTGTAGGTTCCTGTAATTCGTTGAGAAATGAGTGAATGATGAAATAAATTTGTAGAATTTCAAAAGCTTTCAAATTCTTCCGACTTATTAATTAGACAATATTGGAAGCGTGATGTTATAGCTTAGGACCATTGTTTCGCAATTCAGATAGATTGATGAACTTAATGTGAAGATATCGAGCAGTACTTCTCAATTATTTATTCAATTAGATAAACAGTTAAAATTAAGCAATGAGATAATCTATAGAATCATAAAAAAGGAATTATAATGTATGGATAATTAGGAATTGAGTTTAGCCTGTGAAGATACTTGTGAATCAATGGTGTATCGATATAAAAAAATGTAGTAGTGTTTATCCTTGACATTTTGTCTGATTCCGCCAGTGACATAAATTTTTGAAATCTAACAATATAAAAACGTGTTAATGTCCGAAAACAAATCTTCGATTGCTTATAATGAAATGTTAGAATAAAGCTGATAGAAAGAGTCTATTTGTTTTAAAAAAAATAACCTTAAAGGTTTTGAGAAAGGAATGAAAAAAAATTGTTTTAATCTTTTCACTAATGAAGAATTATATTAAAATATCACGGTAGTAAGATGTATTAATTGATGTCGAAGATTTAATCGCTGAATTATTCACACATAAAACATCAAAAAATGAATGCGTAAAAAGAAATATATATATATACATACCAAATTTTAATGATTTTATTATTTTTTTTAGTTACAGAGGCATTAGAAAATGTTCCAAAAATTGCAAGGAGTATTAAAATAAATAAATATATTAAATTTAGTTTAATGATTTTATTATTGCGTGTTTCTTTTTTTATAACAGTACCTAAATTTCGACTGGACATTCGATATTTGAACCGAAGTGAATAGTCTAACAAAATGTTCCAAAAAAGTTACTAAAAGAAATGTTTCAAATAATAAAATATTCTATTTCTCATAAATGCTTTCTGAACAGCATATAGACTGTCGAAATCCATAAAAGTTAATCACTAAATTGGATCCTCTTTTCAGATGAATAGGGTTAAAAGTTTCTCATTTTTCCTTTTATACCACATTCTCCAATGATCATCAGGTGAAACGTACTTTATCATATAATCACTGTCCGAAGGTATACATAGCAATGTAAGTCATTGACCAAAAAATAAGAAAACAGCATAGTTTAGAGGTCAGTTCGCAAGAGTGGTTTCTTCCAAAACCAATAGTTCCGTATACGGTAATTTGATTCAGATCATTGACTATGAATATGAAGTAAAATGATTTAAAATTAACAGAATAAAAACATCATTGAAATAAGCTATACATTGAATCTTATAAACTAATGAAAAAGTGTCTTAGTTTCTACCAAATTTATAATCCATGCTTAACTAAGATTTTCATTAGGTAATATTTTAATCAATTTCATTACATTTGGTATTTTTTGCGATTTCTATTGAAAACCATTCAATTCCTGCAAAAAAAAAGGTATTTTATAATTTGCTGTGGTAACTTTTCAGTAACGCATCTAACATTTTCATTACATAATAAGTATTTTAGGCAATTAAAGAGAAATAAGCTCTCTTTATTCAGAAACTTTAAAGAACAATTCTATTGTTTTAAAATATAAGACGCACCCAATATTAAAAAAAATCATTAAAACATCCCGTCGTAAAGGAAAAAAAAATATTTCTGCAAGTTAACCAATTATTTTAAATAGTTAATCAATCCATTAATATTATTGTATTATTCAATCTGAAAAAAAAAACTATCGCCATTTGCTATTATAGTTTAGATATTTATATAATTAAGGTGCACATTTTTTTCATTTTCCTTTTTATTATAACAATGGGTAAAGGATCACTTATTTGTAATTTTCTCACTCAAAAGTATTAATTTTCAAACAATGGTAATCCTTATTGTAAAAAGAAGTTTATACGTACTTAAGGAGATTTACGATTGTTTTAAAAACCTTCTATCTCTAAAAACTTTTAATATATTGTACTTTCCATCGAAAATCCTCGTCTATAGGAAAACGAATGGGCATTCTTATGATCTAGACATTAGTTATAGTTACCAGCCCACATTCTCGTTATAACACTACTTATCCACACTCAACAAAGAGAGTAAATAATGGGACAAAATAAAAGAACATGAGAGATAAACGTAAGACATCCTCCCCCTGTCCCCTGTACTGCCCAAGATCTCAACGCATTCTCAATTCTTACATCCTATGCTTCGGCAGGAACGGAAACTGTAAGAAAGAAAGACAGGGTAAAATGAGGTGGAAATGGAAAAGTGGAGGAAAAAATCCTTATGTTGACCGAATCCTGGCAACTATGATGCAACGAATGACTGAGGTGAAATACTTTTCCGTGAAGCGTTTTTAGCTAGGAGTCGCTAGTTTCCACTGAATTTTTATAAGCTCGTGTTATTTACATTTTTTCCCCCTAAGACCCTCTTTTCTAAGCTTCTTTCGCGTAAACTGAAGAAGTTCTCTCGAGTATAAAATTTGAACCAAATAAAATATTTTATTTGTAATGAGGTCCACGTAAAACTGTCGTTTTTTACGAAAAAATATGACACTAACTTCGGCTTTTTTCGTAGGAACAGGAAAAGTAAAAGTGAAGGCAATTTGAGAAATACTTCTTTTGTTAACGTGTGCATATTTTTTTAATATTAATTCTTTTAAAAATATGTTCCTAAGTATTGAAAGAATAAATATGAGATTTTTTGTAAGTATTTTTTCTACGGATATTTTCTTATTAAGAAATCTCGATAAGTGCAAATATAATTGGATACAATTTACTGGAACGTTTTTTCAAAATATAATCTTATGAATATCGTTTCTCAATAAGAAGTAATTATAAAAGACATATATAATTAATATTGAATACATTTTTAAAATATTGAACCGATATTTGAACACACACACTAGGACGAAATAACCTGGTTGCGTGCTGTACATAAATTATATACATTATAATAATATAATGAAAAGTAGAAAGTAACAAATCAGCTTTTTCAAACTGTGAGGTGCTTCCCCTTAGGGTCCGTGATAAATCTACGAGGAAGTTGCAAGTATATTGAAAAGTCGAAAAAACCAAAGATTTTTTTAAAAAAAAAATACAGATTTACTGAAAGTAAACAAACAAATTTCATTCGGACGTAATAAAAAATAAATACATTCGCACTGATGTAATGCACTAATAATGGTATCAGTACTGCTCAATGTATTTTATAATTAATTTAACGATACTAACAAGTTTAATAACAACCAGTGGCCCCATGTTCTTGCCATATATATATATATATATATATATATAAAATTATATTCAGAAATTAACACTTATCTTCATAATTTGTTCGGTTTATAAATAATCTCTTTCCTGCCACTTAAAAGTTACGCTACTGGCTCCCCACTGCCACTGTTTTCCACGTACGCGAGTGCCTACGATGGATTCAGGTTGAAGCAGGAAAGAAAATCCTTCGAAAAAACTGCCAAGGTCCTTTTGTTGTATTCAGGAGCCTTTGCAATAATTTTATGGATATCAGTGCAAAGATAAGATCGTACTTCGGAAAGACGTATATATACGTCCAGAAAATTAACGTTTTAACTGAGCGAGATGTTTATATATGTTGGGGGCACATCCGAGATAAAATGTGCATATTGTATCTTTAGTGTCAAAGTATAGTATTATTGAATTCCATACATTATTATAGTATGGAGGGGGGATGAAAATGATGATTGAATATTGGGTCGCGAATATTGTAAGCTTGAGAAGCCTTTTGTTATAAATGAAGCTAGAGAAAACTGTTTTCTCCATCTTAATTTTTGTGTTTTTAATATGTGATCTGTAATTATGACTTAGATAAAAAAATAATGGCAAATTGGAATTTTAAATAAATGTTTTCAGTTGTTATTACATCTATTACTCTGTATATTTGCACGGAGAAAACAATATTTCCTGGTAAACGAATAAATATTCATTAAATTTTAAATTATGAGATCAATAAAATATAAATCATCAGTACTTAAAATTTATTTAAAATATTACATAGTTATGTTAATTTTTTTAAAAAAATGGTTTAAAAGCTGATATGTTACTACTTTTTACATGATTTCATTCTTTTTTACGGAATTTATATTTATATAAATAAGATATTCAAGAATATGCAGTTTATGCATTTTTAATGCAAACATTCTCTTTAGATTTATCAAGGATGGTTATCAAAGATTAATTAAACGTACGCCTAATTGAAATAAGTTAAGATAAAATAAACGAGAAATTAGTTCTATGAAGCATCACATCACTGAAACTAATTTGAAAAATTAGCATAACTGTGTCTAAATTTAGATTTAGACACCAATGATAAATAGTAGATGAATTTTCAATAGATTATTTATCAACTACTTGCATTTTGTTATCTTCTTTGCATCTAAAAAATAGAACTATTTCTTTCTCATCTCAAGTTTAGAAATATGTTTTGCAAAAAAAAAAAAAAGTAAAAATATGGTTTTATTAGGTTTTTTTAGTGAATTTGATTCGATATCCCTCTATTTTAATTTTAGAAATCTCTACGGATTCTAAAAAAAAATGATTGATTTTACTTAATTTATCATGACTATGGCTTATTGCGATCAGTTCACAGTTTCAAGTTTCAATTATCCAGCAATATCAAGTAAAATGTTAAAAGCTTGCTGGCAGTTAAACATAAAACATAAAATCTATGAAAGAACGTCTATAAAAATGGAAAGATTACATACACATTACTTCTATTAACACATTCTTAATGGCATGGCGAGCGTATAAGTTAAAAAGTGTGGTGTGAACTCAGATGCCATCCTCAAAAACTGGTTCAAAATCAAGAGATGCCTACGCATGGTGCTTCTCTAACTCTGACTTAAATACACAGTCATATATTTGAGAGTGAAGCATGGGGTCTTAAATAATCATCATGCTATTCATTCTAGTTATAAAATGACTGGGTTTTAACTCTGGTGGCCAAGTTAGTAATTCAAGGTAGACACACACGTTCATTAAAAAAATCAAATTGGCCAAACATTTAAAGTCTTAATGTAAAGGAATGGTCCTTTGAATGTTTTGATTTCAGAGGTTTTTAACTGATATTTGCAGGTTGGACAGCAGATGCGTACATAGAAATTGTCACTTAATCCCTTCCAGGCACATCTTATTTCAGGATTATGGAAAGAAGAATGTCAATGTTTTTTTTATGTTTACCCAGAAAAATAAGCAAAATAATTCGAAACCATGGAAGAAACATGTTAAATAATTCACGAAAAACCGTTTGTACAATTTAAATTTTCACAGAGCCCGAGCTACACTCGGGATGTGCTGGGATGGTACGTTCGCCTGTGGATCTCAGCTCGGAAAAAGCCGGTAAGTTCTTAAAGGACAAGCTTGATTTAGAAATTAATTAAGTTTCTACTCTTTTAGTAGCTTTAACAACACCATCTGGTGTGTCAAAATCCCTAAATATCTATCACTTATTCAAACATTCTTGTATGATGAAAAGTGATGCAATTTCTGTTTTCTTCCGTAATTTTTGAACAACAAATGACCCTACTGCTTAACATATAAATACCAGGTTATTTTTTGTTGTATGGGAATACATTGATAAAATGAATTTCCCCACAATTCCAGTCGGTAAAATCTTAAAATATAGTTGAAAGATCTCATTTAAAGGGTCACAGGGGTGTTAAAAATGTTTCGAGAGCACAAAATACAAACTATTTTCGACTAGAAATAATTCTTTGAGATTAAAATGAAATAATTTGATTCTTTTACACATTTCTTATAAAAGAATAAAGTTTCAAAAAAGTATAAAATATCTAAAATATAATCATAATTTTAAAAATAATAAGCACATAAAAATAAGAAAAAATTTTGTAAGATACAAATAGTAGGTTTTACGACGCGCATGATAGTTTTACCAATAGTTTTACCATCAGATAATTTATTTTTACCATATACTAACTTAAGCTTCCTAAGTCTTGTACCCAGTCACTTTTGCACATGACCTACACATTCTATTTTCTGAATAAGATGTTCATCGCCGTATGGCTTGTTTTCAGAAAGGGCATTGAATGTTTTTGTGTCGCCATCTCCTATTTAGTTCGAATATTTCAGGTTGTGAAGCTTTTCTGACCGATTAAAAATCCTCAACATCCCGTCAACCTCCATCTTACCAGCAGAGCGAGAATAATTTTTTCTACATGAAATCTTCTGCACTCTTTGCCATTTATTGTACTTCATACCAAACTTTACCCCTTTATAACTGTCGCATCCTTTGCAAAATGAGGACAACACTTCCCTATCCAAAACCTTACCTGTTTCGGCCCCTATTACAGTACATACTCCAATCAACGATGAATGTCCTCTCGTCTTCCAGGTAACATCACCACTTACCGTTAAAAGGTTATCAGGTGAGGAAGAATTTTCTTCGACAGCTGCCCTTTTCATGCTTTCTTCAGCGACTTTCTTCATAACACGTGAAAGTTTATTTTTAATAACATCATATGATTTTTGTTCAACAGGATTAGGAAGACTCATTACAGCACAAAAGGTTTTTAATGACTCTAAACCTTGGCCTATGCATCTCATTGCTAAAATAGATCTTCTGTTAATTTCTGGAGCATTATTTTTATTCCCAGTGTTTTCACAGCTTGAAAAAGTACAAACACTCCCACAGTTTTTACAACGTATTTCAAAATTCGAACATAAACCACGAATGGACTTTCATTAATTGTTAATGGTTTATGACACTTTAAACAACATGATACTGATAAAATAGAATTAAAGGTTGAAATAAAATCAAAAATACGATATCCTTTGAAGTTTTCACTTACCTTAACAAGATTTCACTTTAATGAAGTTTGAATTCCTGAGATTTTATTACTGGAAGCACACTTACTTGTATCTCTCTTTTCTGCAACATATGTATGAGGTCATACCTACATGAATTGGTTCCCTCTAAATCTTCTTTTCTTAGGACGTTTACCTGAAGATCTACACGATGTGTATTTTCCATTTCAATCGAGAGAGTTTTGTTTTCAATTTTAATAAACGGTTTTAAACAACGCTGTTTTGAATTTCTATAAGTTATTTCAAACAACGTGCTAGCATTACCAAAACAGAATCAAAACACAATAAAAAAGTGTGTGTTCAGTTGCAAGCTTCCTTCTCATTTAACCAAGTGTTTAAAATATTTCATGAGGCTTTTTAAAAACAGAAAAGTAAAACGTATGCGGAAATCAAGAGTAAGTGGGTGTGGCATGTGGCCATTTAAACATTGTTATTACTAAATTGCTGTTTGGAATTTTTCGAATAACTTTCGAGGTTTTTGTAGTACTATCACGAGGTTCGTATCAAAATGCTCAAAAGAAAATGAGGAACAACATATATTTTTTTTTTCGAAAACTCGAAAAAATCCAAGATTAACACCCCTGTGGCTTCTTAAACTATTAAAATTATTAAACATTAAAAATTATTTGTAACAAAATACAAAATAAATTATGTGTTTCACTTAAGATAAAAGTTATTCCTTAAAACCATTAGAGTGAAATATACTTTCTCTTTGAAATGTTAGTTTCGTTTTCTTAAAAGTGAAATCACTGTGGCGAGGTAGCAGTATACAATAAGAGTTAATTGGCCTGCTGTTGCGAAACTATGGAATTCCTTATTTTAATCAGCTTTCATAGACTTACTAATTCCTTAATTTAAAACTTTGCGAAATAAAATTGAATCCTCTCCTCCGAAGCTACTCTCCTTCGATAAATTTCTACAATTTAAAATATTCTAAGTCTTGCAAAATGGGTGTTAACATGGGCAGAATATTAAAATGTTCTTTGATTTAGTATTACAACTTAAAAGAGCTAAAGCATCCGTGAAAGTATTTCAGCAAGTAATTACTAAATAGAAGCTCCGACGTATTGAAGATTTTAGGTCATTGCCAAGGGATTGGGATATAAAAAATTCATATACTGAAATAGAAAGTTTTAAGAATGTTTAGTGTCTTTGTGTATAATTAATGTTATAAAAATAAGTACTCATATTTAGTACAAACATTTTTGTGCCCTTTTTTACCTAATGGTGTATAAATACTTTTGTATTGAAAAAAAATACTTTAACATTTTAAGAAATTGTGTGTTAGTATTATATCGCGTTGTGAACAAATAAATCCTACCTCATCACACTAATTGACGATACATTTTTTCTCCACAATGCATCTTTTTAGTTTCATATTTTAGGTGAAGTTGCAATTAAACTAAAATGTGAAGAAGCAAGGTTTATCTGCGAAAAAACTAATTATTTTATTAAAAAAAATTCACTTTATTATAAATATAATATTTAATTAATATAAATAAAAATTTGAGTCTTTATGTTTAATAGTTTCTGAGAAAAATGTACGAGATGATACATTAAATGTCATCTTTGTTGTCTTTGCGAGAAGAATGTTACATACATAAATATACCTAAATATGCATACATTTCATGTTTAAGAAAATAGAAACAGTTTTATTTTGTCTGTTTTAGAAATAGTTTGTCCAGTTTAGAGTAACTTTTGAAGTTTTAAACTTAGAAACTGTCTGCAACCACAAGACCTAATGATAACGTTACGAAAAACTAACGAAAAATTAAGAAACGTCGTATAACCAGGTATTTTTAAATACCTTCTCAAATTCACACCAAAACCGTATTGATATATGTTCACATTATATTTATGATGCTTTCTGTTCAAATTTGATATCTGTAATGTATGAAAGCTGCAAATTGTTTAAAAATTGATTCAGTATTTGTGAAAATTTTGATGTTTTCTCGTTAAAAAAACTGAAAAATGCTGTTCTGGGCAATTTAAGACTCTTTTGTTTACTATTTTATGCAAAATAAATTACAAAGATGCTAATGTTTAATAAAATAGGACAAATACATGCTGTAATTCATGATTTTTGTTATAAAATGGCACTTTATAGTAAAAATTCAATTTTTTCAAAAATGATGTTTTTAAAACTGTATTCATCTTTTTCTCAGAATATAATGTATAAATGTACATAAAATTTTTCCCTCATGTTACTGATATATAACTATACATATTCCTGTGAGTTCTTTTGAGTAGTTTCCCAAAATGTTTGACTGGAGTTTATATATCGTGACAAAAAATGTCAATTTTTTTAAAAATTCATAGTGATATTTTTTGATGTTTTTGAGAAAACTAAACAATATATTTTAAATATTTCACTTCATTGAAAATATTATAGTTTATTTATTGTTTAGACAAGTTTTTAAGCTTTAATATTCAAAGGTTTTTCAATAATAGCTAACTAATTATAACTCATATGTGTTATGCTTTTTGTCGTTGCGAGAAGCTTGTTGCATGCATAAAAAAACACAAATTTCATGTTTAAAAACATAAAAACAGTTTTGTTTTTGACTTTCTTTGAAATCGTTTGTACAGTTTAGATAAAAATTTGAATTTTGAAACTTTTAGAAATTGTCTTGGCATGGAAACGTACAAATCCATATAATTCTTTTTTTCTAATCTCGTAAAATCACATATTCCTAAATCATGACTTTTACATATTTATAATTGTTTAAATTATATTTATGATGTTATAAGGTCAATTTGGACGTTTGTAATGCATTGAAGCTAAAAGTTCTTCACAGATTGTTACATAATTTGTGAAAATTGATTCAAAATGCTAAAAAGATCTCGTTGATCAAAAACTGAAAATTTCTATATATGTATTTTCTGAACATTTTAAGGCTTTTTTGTTTCCTATTTTATGTTTAAAAATAAGAAGATACTAATGTTTAATAAAATAGAGCAAATACATGTTGTAATTCATTATTTTCGTAATTAAGTGCCTTTTTACACTTAAAATGCAATTATCTCAGAATGATTGTTTTCAAACTACGTGTACCTTTTTCAAAGAATCTAAAAAATCAATATACTTGCAATTTTTACTGCACATATATAATATGTAACTATATATAATAGATCTACTTTCTTGGAGATTTTCCCAAACTATTTTGCTCAGAAGCAGTTATCGTAAAAAAATGACAATTTTCACAAATTTCATAGCGATACTTTTACGATTAATTTTTTTGAAAAAGTAAGCAATATGATTGAAACATTTCACTGTTATTTAAATAAAAACGTCTAATTATTATACAGCCAAAAAAAATTTGAAGTTTTTATATTCAACAATTTCTGAGAAACAGGTTCATAAAATGGCTCAATTTAACATTGTCGGCATAGGACCTACCGACTACTCTTAATGTAGATACTCGGCTCAATTCTTTAAACTACAAGGCTCATGCGTGTGTTTCTTAGAATACACGGTCAGTTGAAATATCCATTTTATAAATATGATTTAAGCTAACATCAATGCGTCTTATTTGTATCTTCTTCAACAAATACGGATTACTTAACTCTAAATAGTAATATACATTTACATAAATCACAGTTCCTTTTTTTACTGAAAGAGGTCTTCAAATTAAAAAATTCACTGAAGAGAGTTTCCCCTGATTGTTGAAGAACTCGAAGGGAACCCACTACAATTGATTTTTCCTTTCTTCGTGAGTTCAAATAAAATAAGCTGCTTGCTTATTTAGAAATTTGTGTGCATAGATACTGAGGAATTAGTACCCAGAGCAACCAACTCTGGCAGTAATAACAGCACTTGTACGCCTGGTTATTGAGTTAAGCAGATATTGGATGGCCTGTACACGTACAGATGCCCTTGAAGCTTCAACACGATGCCACAGCTCATCAACTGTAAGGTGTTAGGTGACGAGCCAGTTGCTGGGAGACCATGAACCAGACGTATTCTATTGGTGAGTGATCTGGTGAATGTGCAGGACAGGGCAACAGTCGAACATTTTAAGTATCGAGAAAGGTACGTATAATACCGGCAACATGTGGACATGCATTTTCCTACTGAAATGTAGGGTTTCGCCGGGCTCGAACAAAGGGTAGAGCTGCCAATGTGCGTTCACCGCATTTCTTCATCATTGATCACACCATTGAAAACTCTCCTTTCAGGGATGACGTGACAAGGATAGCCGCAGATATTGTCTCCGAGCTGAGAGTCTATACTGCTGCAAACGTTGTGGAACTGTTTGTGCAGTATCTGTTGTCTTGTAGACGACCACAATTCTCGCGACGTGACTGCACGATCCATTTAGACTATGAGGGTAACATGACTGTCTTCTAGGCTGTTGATATAGAGGGCTGTTGAGATCCAGCACGATGTTCCGTGTTACTGTCTTGGACCCATCCGTTCCATATTCTGCAAACAGTCATTGGACCGACGTGAGCAGCAATACTTCGATACAATAAACCCCAATCCCGGTACACTACATTTCGTCCTTCAACGTACTGAAACGCATTTCAGCCATTTATACGAGTCAACACAATAATTTACCCCAGGCAATAACACTCAAATGTAATTTGCTTATCAGAAACCGGCTGGATTATTTCCTAACTTAAACACATTGTAGGTGTCGCTACTGGCACCTGCTTTGTCTGAATGCGCTGAAAAACGAATCATTTGCATATATCACAGCACCTAATTTCACGTCTGTAGCATGTCGCCTTCTTAGTGTAGCAATTTTAATGTCCAGTAGTGTACATAGATGCCTGCAATGGTTGAAGGAGGGCAATTTTGTTTTTATGTAATACAGAAAATGAGTGCACTGTTTTTATTACTAACTTATGAGGGTTACGTTGTAATGAATTATATCATTGTCTTATTTTTAGGAGTTCCAAAATTACAAAGAAAATTCATCTACTAAATAATTTCATTATAATGATTTTAATGGTATAAGATAACAAATAATAACCACAACAAATATATCTGGAGCTAAAACATTTGAAACTTATGCACTGCAAATGTGAAAGTGTTTGCAATCTCACCATCTAAGAAATGTAATAATAAGTATCCAACTTTAATCCAAACCTGGGTTCAAGACAAAAAATACAGCAATACAACTCTTGAATAATAAATTATCTTTTAAAATAAAAGTATTCAAAAGAATTTGTATAAAGAACTGTCATGCGCACTACTCTATTTTAGGACGTTAAGAATACATATGTAGAATTATTAATATTGTTTCTTATTAATACGGAAATCTACAGAAAAGAAACTGGACCCCCCAAATTAAAAACACTAAATCATTTTTTTTCTGCTGCTATTATTCTCTTTATGTAGTCTTAATCGTAGGAATTCCTGTCTTCCTTTTCTAGGGGAGAGAGAACAGAAGCTCTTTCCTATAATATATTAGTCTCTAAGTGCTCATTACACAGTCTAGCGTTTTCCTCTGTGAGTGTCTCGTCATTGCAAATGAAGATGAAAGCGTTTCAAAACTATTTTTTTCTACTTTATAAACTATAAAAGGTACAAGAAGTAAAATTTGAATTTCTTGGTTTCCATGAGAGTTATTAGTCCATTTTATCTTTTTAGAATTCTGATATTTCAACTGAATTGTTCAACTTAGTAAGATTTGTACTATTTAATTTAAGTTTGAATAGACAAGGATAAATCATTCTAACCGCAAATATAATCATTGATTTTTTATGTACACTTTCTAAAAAAAAATATTTCGGACACTCATGTCCATAAATTATGGATAATTCAGAATCACACAGAAACTGAACTCTAAAATAAAAAATTCACCTGTAGAATTATCACACACATCTTGAAGAAGAATATGCAAATTACAGGAAACCACCATATGGCGCGGATAGTACGTCACAATGACGAGAGTGTAAGAGAGGGGTATTTAAGGAATGGTGGCAAAGAAGTAAAATTGTTCACAAGCGCTTTAAAAGCCTTTTAGTGCAATAACCGCATATTTGTGGCACAAAGGAAGCATTTGGATGATTTTTTACGTGGTAGAATTTTTGGACGACTGGAATGTGGACGTACCCAGCTGGAAGTATCCGAGGAACTTGGAATCGCCCAGAGTGTCATCCCCATGTTTTGGCAACGATTCCAAGATGATGGTAATGTGAGTAGATGTTACAGCACTGGTCGCCTCCGAGTTACAACGCCAAATGAGGACCGGTATTTGTCAGTTACTGTCAAAAGAAACAGACGGAGCACAAAATCAGACCTTTCTCGTAAGCTCTCTTCAGCTACCGGTGCGGCAGTCTCAAGGCAGAACGTGCACAGACGCTTAGGGAACATTGGTCTACATGCTCGTAGGCCTGTCAGATGTGTTCCACTTACTACAACTCACTGTCACTTGCGATTAACCTGGAGTAGAGAACATGCATTGGGGACACCACAACAGTGGTATATGTATGTGTGTATGTATGATGAATAAATATAACGACTTAGAAATATTTAAACATATTTTCGCACAGTTATGACGTACTTGCTTGAACTATTTTACGGTTTTTTACTGAAAATATTTGATAAGCGTTTATAGCAAATGTTACCGAATAATTTTCTTATTGCAAACACAAGAATTTTATACTAAAAATAAACTTTCTTTATTTTTGGTTATTTACTAGTATTAACAGGATACGAGTAAGAATTGGGAATTATTTTATCACAAATTTAATCCAATAATATAAGTTTGTTGAAATAGACATAAAATGTTGCTTACTCATTTACATTCATTTCCAATACTTTTAAAAAAAGGAAAATTGTTTTTGCTCTAAATAGTTTAATTTTAGTGCAAAGCAATAAATAATTGCTAAATGTAAACTACCAGCAATTAAAAAATAATTATAGTTATATAAAAAAAACCTAAAAGGATATATGGCTAGAGTGAATGAAAGCAAATATTCATTACATTAGATAAAACTAGTATGAAGTGCTCTGTAGGAAAATTACAATGCATCATTTATAAAATAATATCCTAAAATAAGCTAAACTTAGTTGCAAAATTGCCCATGAGAGCCAAGGCCTACTGTACACTTCTCAGTATTTTAAGCATATATAAAAAAATGACAATTTTCAGTAAACTCATAATAATCATTTTTGATCCCTCAACTAAAAGTTTGTTTTTGAAGAATCTTATTAATATATTTTTTTAAAAAAAATCACTTGAGTATAAATATAAATGTAAAATTATATATATATATATATATATATATATATATATATATATATATATATATATATATATATATATATATATAATACATATAGTCAAAATCTTGAGTCTTTATCTTTAATAGATTCTGAGATAAAAATATGAAATGATACATCAAATGTGATGTTTGTTGTCTTTGAGAGAAGCTTGTTACATACTTAAAAATACATAAATTTCATGTTTAAAAACATAAAGACAGCTTTATTTTGGCTGTTTTAGAAAACAATTGTCCAGTTTAGAGTAACTTTTGAAGTTTGAAACTTAGAAAATGTCAGCAACAACAAAACATAATGATAACTTACAAAAACCCAGCGAAAGCTTTCAACATGTCGTATAATAAGTTACTTTTAAATACCATCTCAAATTCATACCCAAACCATATTGATACATTTTCTCATTATATTTATGAGGGTTTATGTAAGAATTGGATATTAGTAATGCATGAAAGTTACAACTCCTTCAAAAGTTGATAAAAAATTTGAGAAAATTGATATATTACTAGAAAATATCTCGTTAAAAACTGAAAAATGCTAATCTCTGGAAAATTTAAGACTTTTTGTTAACTATTTTATGCAAAATAAATTGCAAAGATGCTAATGTTTAATAAAATGGAATATATTATTTTTGTAACAAAGTTGCACTTTATAGTAAAAATTCAATTTTTTCAAAGATAAAGTTTTCAAAATTGAATTTATCTTTTTCTTAGAATATATTGTATAAATGTACAGGACATTTTCTTTAATATATATAATATATATATATATATATATATATATATATATATATATATATATATATATATATATATATATATATATATATATATATATATAATAATAATAATAATAATATATATGCCTCATGTTACTGATTTGTAAAAATATATATTCATGTGAGTTTTTTTTGGAGTTTTTCCCAAAATATATATATATATATATATATATATATATATATATATATATATATATATATATATAAAATATATATATATATATATATATATATATATATATATATATATATATTTGATTGGAGTCCATATATCGTGACAAAAAATATCATTTTTTTTTAAATTTATATTGATATTTTTATGTTACATGTTTTTAAGAAAACTAAACAATATATTTTAAATAATTCTTTTAATTGGAAATATTAATGTTTATTTATTGTTCAGACGAGTTTTTTAGCTTTAATATTCAAAAGTTTTTTAATATAATAGGTAACTAATTACAACTCAGATGTGTAATGATTTTTGTCTTGCGAGAAGCTTTTTACATGCATAAAATACACCAATTTCATATTTAAAAACATAAAAACAGTTTTATTTATGACATTTTTAGAAATATTTTTGTACAGTTTAGAGAAAATTTTGAATTTTGAAACTTTTAGAAAATGTGCTTGCACACACACACATGTGAACATACAAATCTATAATGAAACGTTTCGCAATGTATTAAAATCAACTATTACCAAACTATTACTTTTACATATTGATACATGTTTAAATTATATTTATGATGTTATAAGGTCAAATTTGATATTTTTAATGCATCAAAGCTAAATATTATTCACAGATTGTTACAAAATATGAGAAAATTGATGCAAAATGCTAAAAAAAATCTCGTTGAACCAAGACTGAAAAATACTATATATGTATTTTCTGAACATTTTAAGACTTTTTTTGTTCCCTATTTTATGCTTAAGAAATAAGAAGAAACTAATGTTTAATAAAATAGGGCAAATACATTTTGCAATTCTTTATTTTTGTGATGAAGTGTCTTTTTACACTAAAAATGCAATTTTCTTAAAAGGATTGTTTTCAAACCGCATGTACCTTTTTCTCAGAACCTAAAAATTGAATATGCATGCAATTTTTACTGCAATTATATAATATGTAACTATATATAATGAAGCTACTTTTTTGGAGATTTTCCCAAAATATTTTGCTGAAAAGCAGCTATCGTAAAAAAATGACAATTTTCAAAAATTTCAAAATCATACTTTTACGATGAATTTTTTTGAAGAAAGTAAGCAATATATTTGAAACATTTTACCATTGTTTGAATAAAAAGGCCTAATTAATATGCAGACAAAATTTGAAGTTTTTATATTTAACTGTTTCTGAGAAACAGGTTCTTAAAAAAGCTATATTTAAGATTGTTGCTATAGGGGCCTTAATGACCTTAGTCGCTGAGGTGCATGAGTAGATGCCCCGATTCGGTGGTCAGTCAAAACGAATCCCGCGGTATTTAGTCCTCAAGCTAGCTTGGTATACGTTTATCGACCCACTGAAGTGATGAAAAGCTGAGTCGATCATTTCCAGACCGAGGATAGGATCTGTGGTGGGGAAGCGTGATATGCTACTACTCGACAACTGGGATTAAAATGATATTCTATTCATAAATATAAACATACTGGTCAAATGACTCGTCATCTTATCTAATAGTTGATATTTCCATCTTTTGCTTAGCATAGAATATTAACTCGTCGTGGTAATGATATATTAAGCTTCTTACGTGTCTCTAAAATAATTCCAAACCATGATTTATGAAGTGTTATTTTTAGTTCTTTGACATTTCTTGACATTTTATTCAACTGTCTTAAATTCCTTTACAATGCATCGCCAGATTTTCAATTACTCTAATATCTGGTATTTTTAGGGCCATTTCAGAGAATGAAATACACAATGGTTATAGATACACCAAGTCAGTTTATTTTGGGTGCGACGGGGAATAGCGTTGTCGCCCTAAAAATTTCATCAATATCTAGAAGCCAATCATCTATTAATGGTTTTACAACATTTTCTAAATGAGATAAGAACTCATTTTCATTTTCTGACAACCTTTATTTTGATAAAAGCAGTGTTTCTCAAATTGTGAGGAGCCCCCTAGGGGGTGATAACCCTACATGGGGGAGCGAGAATATAGAAAAGTTGAAAGCAAAAGATTATTTACAGAAAGTATTAATTTATTGAAAAGAAGCACAATAAAATGTATTCTGAAATAATAAAAAGTAAAATATACATTTAGACTGATATGCATTTAGACACTTATACAGTATCAGTACTGTGCAATATGTTTTTCATAATTAATTTAACAGTATTAAGTTCAGTTTTAAGTTAAGCAGCTTTACGTCAAAAAATATTAATTTTAAATTCAATACATTGCTCTTTTGTGAAAGGGGGACGCGATGAAAATTATGATGGAATTGGGTCGCAGGTATAGAGAGTTTGATAAGCACTGTATAAAAAGTTAGATCCCATTCAGACAAAATGCACCCCTTATCATTAATTCGTAGCCTTTAGCCTGCACGATTGGATGTATGAAATCTTGATGAAAAGCTTCATTTTGTTCCAGACCAATTGGTTATAAAAAAATGTAACGAATCATGTGTAAAAAGTGTAAAACAATTCTCGATGGTCCAAAGAACTTTTTTCCTACATTTATACGTCCCAAATTTTGTATTCTTTAGTCCAGGAATGACAAATTTTTCGATTTAAAGCTGATAAATAGAGAAACTTTAGTTATCTTTGTATTGTTCGTAGATTTTTGTTTCTTTGAAATTGATCTCCTTTGTAACTTGTAAATTGGCCACTTACCTGGGTTAAATATTTTTGGAAGTTATACTCCTTAAAAATAGATTTTCATAAAAAGCTCCCGGTATGAAAATGTTATGAGGAGAGAAATTTAAAAATATACGTTAACAAAAAAGCATTACGCGTCCTTCTGCGCATGCGTTAAATATCTCCCAGATGAAAGAAGGAAGAGTTTATATTTTTTCTTCGTTTTTAAAATTACTATCGCTCTTTTCTTACCGAAATCAGACAAAAAATAATAACAGAATCGGAAACATCATTTAAATCGCCATGATACGGTACAATTTGTTTTACAGAATAATAATATTTACTTTTTTTTACTATTTTTTTTCTAAAATGAGACAATACGGATGTGTTCTATGAAAAGAAATTTTCAATCATTCTGTACGGGCTTCTTCACATTGTAATAAATCGATATTCTTTACTAAAAAAGTCCATACTTTGGTCTTTTCAAATCAGTGCCTTAAAGTATAAAATGCCACTTTTTTCCATTTTGCGATATTTCAAAAAATTCCCAAACTTCTAATTACACATTTAATAATGTCTTCATTTATAAAAAAAAATCACATGAAAACTTTTTTTTTGTTTGTCAAATATTATCATCCGTATTTTGCTCAAAGACTGAATAGATTGCTTAAAAGTTACAGATTTTAAAAAGGTCTTCAGGTTTTTCAACTAATGCTCTTTTTACAAGAATTTATTTGTGTATTATTTTTTGTTTGCATTTTTTGCTTAAAAAATACAGTTGTTTGTTATCGATGTGTAAAACGAAGTTTGGAAAGTATAACTTAAAAATAAGGCATTAAAAATTATAACTTTAAAAATAATGGGAAGTTACGTTTACTGTCCTTTCATCTACTGAGATCATCGGCGTTGAAATCCGGTTTTTTGAGCTAAACGAATTTCTCGCGAGTAATGACTTATACTCCATTCTAGAAGCTTCGTAGCTAGAATCGGTTCAAATAACTTTTGAGTGCCATATTTCATACTTTAACGATCAAGGAATCATTATTCTATAGAACAACTAGTTAAATCGTAGAATTCAATAACTTTAAATACTTTAACTGAATTCTCTAGTTGTTTCATAAAATACCTAGTTGTTCTATAAATTAATGGATTTACACTTTAACGGTAACATATATATTATTTTACCGAAACAATATGAAAAATGTGAATAGAATAATGAAAATATATGCATGGGGTTTCATTATTATATGATATGCATTTACCTTACCCTTTTTGCAAACTATATAATCAAAGACAACCGTACTTAAGGAATAAACTTCAGTCATACATTGGGGCAGACACACACAGTTTCCTTTTCACAATCTACTTATATTCATTTTCATTATTTTTTATCATTTTCTTGGTAATATATCCCCCCACATGATAAAGCTTTTGCTCTACCTTTAGTTAAATTTTCTTTACATATCCTTATTATGCTTCTATGTGAAATTCTATGTTGTTTTGAAATTTCAAATACTTTTTTGCCATTTTAAGACTTTGAAAGAATCTTCCATCTTTTAAGCTCTCTGATAGCTTTGATTAATGAAGTCATAAAACAAAAGTAATTAATTTTATTAAATTAAAATAATCTTATCTTCAAATAATAAAATCTATTAGTTTTATTAGTACTCTTTCTAAGATATTAATGGATATTTTATATCGTTTCAATTTAAGAAAGCATAAAAATTAAAAGTAGTTGGTAGTCATTTGGCTATTATGTTTATATGTAATACTACAGCATTTATATATATAGGAAGTCTTAGAACCAATACAAAACATTGTGCAAAAAATTAGAGCTTTCATTAGAAATCTGAAGTATAATGCTAAATTAAAAATGCTAAATTAAAGAAGAATACTGACTCTTTCAGCTATCTGGTGATTGTTTCAGGCCTTGTTATCACGTTTAATAATTTTGTTTCCTTTCTAAGGATAATAATGTATACCAGTATATTTCTTCGATTTTATGCTATCTGCAGATATTCTTCATGTTGTATTCAATTTGCTCTGCTCTGTTGTCTATAGTCAAGCAGACGAAACAGAAATAGAGCCAATTCCAGTCAGAAATCCTTTGTATCTGTATGCTAGGATGTTAAATCCCTTAGCAATGTATTGTGGTTGATGTTTACAACTAGACAAATAAGTTTAAAAATAAGAAAAAAAATTTGCAATATAAAATTTTTCCTTGTTTTCTCAAGCATAGCTATAGTTTCGCATGTTATAAAGCTTTTAGCCTCAGGGTGTAGAATCTGATGTTGCACATAGGTTCACAAATATATCAGCATAAAATGAATTGCAAAATTTAATGATAACTGAAAGTGTGTACTAACTGTTGGTATAATATTAAGTAAAATTTTAGTATAAGATAAAATATTTTTCTATGTTTTTTTTAAAATATTTATTTATAAAAATGAATAACACTGGATTTTAATTTAAAAACTCAATTTAAGGGGACATGAAAGCACACAATTTCTTTTATTTAGATAGTTATAAGAATAAAATTACATGTACTGTATTCGAACACATATGTAATAAAAATTTCATAAACAAAATACTATTTTTAAACAAGCGATAATTTTAAATTTTTAAAATTATTTAAAATTATTAAAATTCTTACTACTTTTACAAATTTAAATATTTTTGAACCATTTTTCTGATATTCCTGGAAGCTTTTCTCACAATTATGTGCATGTGATTGGTATTACGAGTGATACTTTTGTGTTTAAAATTTGTTTTCTCTAGACACGAAAACAGTAAACAAAAAGCTATATGTATATATTAATAAAAATTATTAAAAATGTTATTAAAAAGTTATTAAAAATGTTTAAGTAAATATATTAAAATTAAATGCATTAAAATATTACAATATTTATCAAATGCACTAACAATTTGTTTTAAAATTATTAAAAAATTCATTTTAACTTCGTATTATAATTGTAAATAAATATTATTAAAAACCACCCCGTTCATATGTGATTCATTATTTTTAATGAATGAGGTATTTTGCCGCTTTTTGCTAACGCAATTTTTTCGAGCTATTGCTTATACTGCCAATCTTTTTCTTTTTTTTTCTGATAAACTCTACGATAATCTTGCCAAACAGGTAACATTTTGACTGTATATTTGAAGCGAGCCCATTTTCCTTTTGCAAACTTTATAATAAATTTTTTGCACCAAAATTGAATTCACAAGCTGCATTACAAAACAGCAATACATACTCGACGTAGTGTCGCTGACGTTTCTTTCCAACATTTACCCCATATGATGCTGTGAAGGCTCTCATTTGCATTTTCTATCACACATCTCTTCTTTTATCACACATCTTTGAAGTAATTCATTTTAAGCTAATCTGAGATATATTGGCATACTTTTGGTTAAATAAACTTCTTTCAAGGGTGTCTTCACACATGCTTCAAGTGAGGACTCGGTACTTCACCACGAGCAAGAGCAGCCTGGAGAATTACAATTGGACATTTAAAATGTTGAGGTTTCTGGTCCGTTGATATACTGTGAAACAATGTTGCATAAATTACAGTTTTTCATTGCTTCTACGTCACATTTTACCGAGTGAATTGCATTTTGATAGTAACTTGACAATTTTAATTGTCCTTCCTTTAAACTGCCACAGGATTTCTCTCCCAAGGAAACACCTCTTGCCCGCCATTCTTTAACATATTTTCGTAAAGATATACCTAGCCCAGTGCTTCTCAAACTTTCAATACTGGCGCCCCCTTTTCAATCACAATTTTTATCGCGCCCCCCTTATACATAATAATTTACTGAATGCAATAATAATGCACTTTTACGATAAAGCAACAATATTTATTATAAACCGTACAAATTCATGACATAAGTATTAAATTTTGTATATGTTACTTTTAAGCAAAAAAAGTTAAGTAATAGGATAATTACTAAGTTATTTTTCCTTTCTCTAATTTTTAAATTGGAACATATTACAAAATGCGGTGGTTGCTTAGAAGACAAAATATAGATATCAGCTAAATATAGAAAATGAACTCAGAGGGTCAATTTCTTATCTTAAAACTCCTTTCAAAAACTTTGCTCTGTAAGACAAGCCCATGGAAGTAGCTAATAATTATTAAACTTGTTCTTAATTTAGTATTAATTAATTAGTCATAAAATACTCTGTGCACCACTCATACATTAAAAGCAGTGTTTCTCAAACTTTCAATACTGGCGACCCAATTTTCAATCATAATTTTTGTCTCGCCCCCCTGTACAACAATAATGTATTTACTGCAATAAAATGCACTTTGAGAGAGAGACGCTAAAGTTACAATACGATCTTAATTATAAACCGTACAAATTAATACGATAAGTATATTAAATTTTGTGTATATGTAACTTTTAAGTAATATATATTTTAAGAAAATTACTTAAAATATTGTTAGAATTATGTTAAAATTACTTAGGAATTATGTTATTTTTTTTTCTTTAATTTTTAAATTGGAACAGATCGCAAAAAATGATGTATTTAATTAAAGATTTATTTCCTTCAGCATTCATTTCTCAAAGTACAAATGTCATTAGAAAAATAGTCTAGTCAATGTCGCTCTCTATCATATCCATCACATCTGGCATTATAGGGTACGTTTGCGTGAGTCTGGGCAACCTATCGGACGCCTGCGCAAAACATGTAAAAATGCTTTTCTTCGTACAATCCCAGTCAGTTTTGTTTGACTCGATACTCCTATAGCTACCGAATCTAGCTTGAATGTACATTTTTTTTAATTTCCACGTTAATTGTAATTCACAGTAATTAAGTATTTACGGCAGTAGATTAAAACAATATCATACATACATTTTTAAGTCGTAAGCAAACATTCGATCATAATAAAGAATCAACAAGTACACAGAAGAACGAGCATGGTTCCGAAAATTAAATCAAGGCAATCTTCTCAAAAATACTTAAATTTTGGATTTACCACTACTGAAGTAAACGATGGAAAAAAAGCCCCGGCTCGATATGTGTTAAAACTTACAAATCTGTAGAACAACATGTGAAAGTTGTTTTTAAAACATGTAAAATCATTTAGCTATGTTGGCAAAGAATTTTAAAAAGTATTTTCTGGATGAGGACAGCTTGGTAGCAAGTTACGAGTGGATTAGGGATCTATTTCAAGATACTCCAGAAGGGCTCTCAACTTCCAAAGAAGAAATCTTCATAGATTTCACATCCAGTGAAAAATTAAAAGGCAATTTTGTAATAAATCGCTCTTTGAATTTGGGGTAGAGGTGGATGAGGAATTATCTGTACTGAAAACAAAAGCACTTCGTATACTATTACCATTTTCAACATCCTACCTTTTTTCAAACCGGATTTTCTGCAGTGGATGCCTTGAAGACAAAATATAGATCTCAGCTAAATATAGAAAAATAACTCTTTAAGTGTCAATTTCTAAAATTAAACCTTCCTTTGAAAAACTTTCCTCTACAAGACAAGCCCGTGGAAGTCCCTAATAATTATTAAACTTGTTCTTAATTTAGTAATAAGATTCATTGATTGAATATTAACGTCGCACTGTTCAGCTGCACGAGGGCTTTTGACGACGGACCACGTAATTTTGAACCATGGTCAAGTGACGTGGATGACACCTGAGCTGGCACCCCTCTCTCCTAACTACCACACCAACGGGAAAACGTTTCAACTCTCAACAGATTTAACGTGCATCGCTGCCCTACACGGCGGGTCTTAGTGGTACTGGGATCGAACTCGTGACAAGCCAAGCCACGATCTGATACCTATACCACTCGGCTACCGCGGCCAAAGCCAGTAATAAGAAATTATTTATAAAATACCTTCTTCAGTACTGATACATCAAACGTATACTGGCTGAAACACCGACTCTTCGCACGAGTTCATTTTTAAAAAATAAAACATTATTATTGATATAATAGCTGAACTGTAAGGAGAGTAAAACTGTGTGCACGACATTGTATACAAAAATGTAAAATGATTTTTTAGATAAATGCTATAATTGTAAATAACTGTTTAAAAGAACTGTAATTCTAAACCTCACACAATTAGCATTTAGAATTAATGTTAAATTATGAAAAAGAATATAAAATTTCGATGAAGAATAATTGTGTTACTTTTTAACATTTAAAGCGAGAAGACTTCAAAATGTTTTAACCCGGGAGCAGGCGCGACTCGATACTAACATTAATGGTAGTGCGGGGGGACTCAGTCACCCCAATCATTTGTTTAGAATTATTTTTACTGTACACGATACAAATCGGAATTCTAGTGAATATTTTAATTTATAGAAAGTATACTTACCTTCTTTCAAGGACTATTCAATTCTTTGATGATTTGAGAAAAACCAATAAAACTGAACTAAAATGATTCAAAAGTACAAGACCATAATAAAGGACGCAAATCAGACACTTTTCAATTATCCTACAGAAATGTTAAAACAATCAATTTTTTTCCAAATATCGCAAAACTCAATTATTTACAATTTCCTAAGCGAAAAGCAAACGCATAAAAGATGGGAGGGAACTAATATTGATAATAACCATACCATAAGATTGAAGGACAATCAAATGATTAGCAAACGTACTATGCAGCCTGGCTGAAAAGTGAATCATGACTTCCTTTTCTTTTTCTACAACTAATGTACAGTATTTCAATAATTACAGTGGTGAATTATTTATCTTCTTAGAATTTTCTCAGGGTCTGGGTTTCGTTTTTTCTTTTAACGAGTAATATTTTATGTTAAAACGTAATAAAAAACAGCTCTCATTGAGGAAATACAGCAAATTAAACAAAATGTTTTTTTTTTTTTTTTTCTTTAATTTGGCTTTGGGATGACGGAAAAAGCCAGATAATAAACATAAATTATGTCAGTGTTGTTGTGTGTATTTTTTTATTATGGAAGAAAGCATTTTGTTTTACTTCTCTTTCCGGTTATTTTTTTAAAAAAAAAATCTTTAAATTTTCGATACGCTCGCGCCCCCTTGTAGGGTCATCGCGCCCCCAGGGGGCGCGCCCCACACTTTGAGAAACACTGACCTAGCCTCTTGCTAACATGATTTATGCACTTTTTTCTTTAGTTTTATCTCAGGACTATAAAATCCCTTAGTATTTAAATACTAATATGTTTTTGCATTACCATCTGACAATAGTATCATGTATAGAAAACCCATTATCTTCAGATCTTTGCCATAATTTAAGATTAGCCTCTTGTTCCATAGCACAAGATGATGCTATGTGATTGATAGTACTTGAAGATATATGGCCTTCTCATACCACAGATGAAATTCTGCTGAATTTTCTCCCAAACCAGATTTTGCATGTTCACATTCAATGTAGGGTTTCGATATTCAAAATACATGACAAATCCAGTAAGAAGGTCAATCACGCAAACTAAACCTATTTTGGATGAATGTCCCCGAGTCAACAAAGAACGATCAAAAGTAATATCTATATCAGTAATGGTACTACTACTTTGATAAAAGCTTTTCACCTGACTTCGAACATCATTCAAGCTTTATTCTGTAGATCTAACCAGAAATTTACATAACTTTTTTTATAAGTATTGAATGTTCTGCTTGAGGGAAATTCCATATTCACATATTAACATACAAAATTTTTCCTTAGCTAAATGGCCTTTCCCAACACTTAGAAATGATTGCACCATGCGCATGTTTATATCAGATTATTGGCTTTCATTTCCTCCACTGTCAGAAATTCGTCTGGATGTAAAGTTACTTAATTTAATTATATCGTAAGAAGTGAAAAATATAGAGATTTGTCTAGAAAATTCAAGCTTTACAAATATGTCAATTTTTAGTGAATACGATTTGCAAACATCACAAAATAAGTTTTTTTAAAACTTCTTTCAAAAACTGTACATCCATTATCACATAATGAGGCGCTTCAGAATTTTCATAATAATTTAAGTCGTTTAAGAAGCTGTCTTCTAAAATTTGGCATCTCATATTTCTTTCTGGTAATGCTGAGGAAATAGAAGTTTATCCTTTTTGAAAACATCAGTTTCATGACTGTAGTGTTCACTGCACCATCTCTTGTTAGCTTTTTGTTTACCAACAAGACTCGATCGCTTTTGTCTAGGCATGATGAATTAAATTTTATGTATTAATATAAATATATTCAAACGAATATTTAAAATTATAAAGAAATAAAAGGATTGTATAATTGGCTTTGAAAAAGGCCTTTTGTTTTGATACTAATGGTTTTAGAATAAAAAAGAATGCAAAGAGCAAAATGAAATAACATTTCCCTCTTACATAAAATCAAACGAATTAATTCAATTCTATTCTAATTAATGTATAAAGCTTTAGGATTGCGTGTAAAAGTAAATCAATCAAAATTGTTTAGGCTAGGATGATAGACTTTGAGTTTCGGTTTCGCTTCAACATACTGTCCAAAAAGTTAGTTATATTAATACCGTATCATAATTGCATATAATAATAAAATAAAGAATGAATAATAAAATATAATGAATGAGAAGAAACACAAAAATAATGCATTAGTTGTGATGACCCCCCTGGGTCACACCTTGAACACCAAGATTAATTTGAGGCAAAGAACCACTAAGAGCCATTTTGAATAATAATAATATTTATTTATTATTATACTTTTTTCAAAAAAATCTCTGATAACATATAATAAGATAATGTTACGTCTCTTAAAGGGATTTGCCTTTATATTAAATTAAATTACTAAGAATGTAATTAATTAATAATCAAGCTCAAACTCAAGTAAAGTTTACCGAAATAGGAAATTCGAGAAATACACGTATTCGAATTCTTAACTTTCATTAACTTTAACTAATTCGCTTAAATTGACGCTCATTTTAAGCGTACGTAAATTATATTTACCTCTGGCTTATATCAACTTTCGGGTACGTCTCGCAGCACGACGTCTTCACGAATCTATTCTCTTTGAATCTTCTAGTTATGCGTTTAACGTTACTGGCTCAATAGCCTACCTTCATCTCTCTTGCTATTTCGCAACGCTCGACTTAAATACCTTATCTAATTTAAATATCCCGTACATCTTTTTGGAGTTGATTGGAAATTTGTGTGAACACGAATTTATATTCCCCAGAAAGACGCCTAAGAAGATTAGTTGGAAAGGTTCCGTACAGATTCTCATCACATAGTCTATATTGGTGATTCTCGGTATATTAAACTTATTCATCCGTGGATTGATGACAGTGTATTACAGATAAGTTCAATTCGTTTATACTTTTTTAATTGTTTGTGTACAACCAAATTTTGAAAATTTTAAAAGTGTACGGCAGCATCAACAAAAGAAAAAGTTTGAAAATCATTGAGTTCGGGGAACTACATATTAATGCAAAAGAAAATTATCCTACTAAAACCCACAACAACAGACTGTTCTAGGAAACAAACAAGCTTATGAGGTGCTAATAATCCTTCTCGGAAGGCAGTGATATTACAGTGAACAGCATTTTATATGAAGATTACCATGATGTACAAGATTCGGAAGAAGAAAATACACGACCTTCAGGGGGTGTCAGTGTGGTAAAGAGATACCATAGTACGAGGAGTGAGGCATCCAACTGCAAACATCGCAATCACATCCATCCAGCTGTTGAAAATGTGCATGATAATTTGAACTGTCTCATATTTAGTCCAGTTATTAGCCATTAACTGGCCTACAGGGGGTTTCATTCAATGATGATATGAAAATTATCGAGATAGATCATATTTCAATTTGCTTGATGGGCATGAAAGTTGGAATATATAATGATACTATTATCTGGAGAGTCAAGCTTATATTTCAGCAACGACAGTCATCTAAATGTCTGATGTTGATATGGAACCAAGTCCCGTCCCCATTCAAAAAAATGGCTTTATGGTGTCTGACACCCTCAGTTACAGTGGACAGTGGTCCTCATCCTGTATTAAAAACATTCTGATGGATTTATGATGATGTGCAGTGGACGGTGGGTCTATTTTTTTCTTTTGTGCATACACGATGTCATCCATCAAAAATACACAGTCGGAAGCCCAATAATGAGTAAATCCTTTTAGCACCCTATATTTTGTGTAAAATGTTGCAGCAAAGCCTAGGTAAAGAATAGATGTTCTTTAATCATTTACATGCTTAAAGTAAAATCAAAGGAAAATACCTTCTGGTACTTGCGCTTGAGTTTCTGTCTTATTAGAGGTTGGAATAAAACGCATAATTTTAATAAGATTTTTTTTTTCATTTTGAGTGTATAAATTTTCCTTTAATGAAAAGTACTTTTTAAAACTTTACTTCTACTTCATAAGAAGAAAATGTGAAGCAAGGGTTTAAAATAGCTCACGTTTGCTTCTATGTTCATAATTCTATTGGAAATAGCAAGCCGTAAATAATAGACCAAATCGAAATCAATGTCTTATTTTAATGGTAATTTTGTTTTTACCGAATTTAAGGCACTATATATATTTTTCTCCATATGTCGCTGGCGTAATTTTATTTGCTGAAGATTGAAACATTCTGCATTTATATGCAGTTCAAAAGATTTGTGCATTAAATGTAAAAGTTCTAAAAACTCCCGCAAGAGACTTTCAGAAATCATTGCCTAATTTTTCAAAAATACTCGTACATTTGAACTTTACATGACAGCTTGTTTCTTTTTTTAAAAAAAATATTTCACAATTATTTATTGATTTTATAAATATATTTTAATTCAAAACTTTTGTTTCATGTGTATCTCTCTCTCTCTCAAATTCCTAACGTATCCTCTCCTAATGAGAACGCAATATACGAATACATATTTAATAAACTCTTCTTGATATTTTCTGTTTTTATTAGGTAAGACATTTCAGTAGTTTCTCTTAAGTGTAAACAGTGCCAATGAATTTAGCTATAGTCCCTTATTCTCAATGTTAATATAATTAGTTTCATTTTCTGGGCACTGGATATGAATTTGTAAATACATTCGGACCTCTATTTAACGAAGTCTCTTAATCCCGGAAACAAATTCGCTGTATGGAAAATTCGTTATATAGAGGTTCCTCTTTTAATGTACTTTAAAAATCACATTAAACAAATTTTAAATTCATAAACACTATATATTTAAAAAAGTAATTGTTCATAGTTTATTTCAAATTTATATATATTTATTGTATATACCTTATCCTCTAAAAAGAAAGAAAGAAAAATTGCAAAAAACATGAAAAATGAATGTCGAAGGATTCACTGTATTTTCAATATTAAGAAAATAATTTTATATTAAAATTAATGAATTTTTTAAAGACATTTTATAATTTAAATCATACAAGTAATATTAAACATGCATTATTTTATAATTAGAACACGGATATATGGGACACCTCCACTGAGGGAGAAAGACGATATCGAAGATGTTTCCAGTGATCTTGACAATGGGGGTTAAGGGATGCACTTCCTGGATGAAAAGTCCAAGGCTTTACTGCTCTCGGGGAGTTAGGATCTACTAAAGCTAGTTCAAAACTTATGACCACAATAAAATGTGTTAAAGAGAGAATAACTTGAAATTTTTTCAGAAACACTATAAAAAAAGGGAGAACAAAAAGTTGAATCACAAAAGAAAAAGTTCGTTATATAGAAAACGCACTTCGCTATAGAGAGGTTATTTTGCGAAGAAAATCGTGAAATGTGCAAGGTTCCAGGAAAAAGTTCGCTATATAGAAAAATTCGCAATATAGAGGTTCGTTATATAGAGGTTCGACTGTATTTACTTTAATGAATTACTATGTAATACTTTCATGGGCCTCGTTCTGACTACGTCAGACAGGTGGCATTAGCCACAACAACAACAACAACAACTATGTAATACTGTCATTTTCTTTGTTTAAAGTGAATTGATTTGTTCAGTTTATTTCTTAATTACGAAGAAGTCAAGTTTTAAAGAGAAAGTGCTCTCCATGACGGGCTTTGTCTTTTCTCTCTCCATGGTTGACATTATTATGTGACATCACGGACAAATGTAACAAGATAATAAAGTGATCACGTGCTGAGAAAGGGGCGGTCATCCTCGTCATTTGATCAAAATTCAAATTTATAAGGTCATTTGTCAAAAACCCTCGTGTTGCTTCAAATTTCAACGTTAATAAACAATCAATCAACCCATTTGGGGATCTTTAAATTCCCGGAAACTAAGGAAAATAAATTTTATATACCTTCTCTAATGAAAACAAAAAGTTCTTCAAGGGTTGGACGTTTATGGGATCTGAAAGATACTAAAAGACAAAAGAAGTCCTAAGTTGATTTTTGAACCAATCCCTTTCTTTAAGAGAATGTTACTTGTGGATGAAATACTAACCACTCTCTTATCGGTAATGCCAATATAAATCATCTGATTTAATATAATTTTGTGAAGCGTAATAAAACACAAACATAAGATTATTTCTCAAGAAAGAATTGTATAAAAATGTATCCTCCTCAAAGCAGACTTTGAGAAGAAAAGAATAAACATCACACATTAATTTTTGTAAGAAAAATTATTATTTACTATTCTTCTTCCCCGATTGAGAAAAATTTTATTTTCTTTATCAACAAATATAGGTGTAAACGTGATTTTGTATCATGTAAGTGGTCGTTGAAAATAATTTCTTTAATTAAGCATTTTTAATTTCCCTCTTATAAAGTCGAAACTACTTCAAATAAATAATTATTTTAAAGAGCGTTTTTAGAGTTGAGTTATACATATCGGGTATAAATTAAAGTAATTGAAGATGTAGAATCCAAACAATATTAAAAACAAAACTATGGATATATACTAGGTTGATGAACAGAAAGGCCTTTATGCATTTCGTAAACAATAAATATCCTAAGTTGAAGTGGATGAATTCATTTCCTGCATTTCAACATCAAAATCCTTCTGACGTATTTCACAGATTTCGATTAAAACTATTAAACCGGAGAAATAAGTTTTTAAAACTGCAAAGAAATATTCTCTAAAACTTCCAATTTAATGAAAATATATATTTCGGTGCCAATGCTTTTTTTTTATTTTTATGTGAATAGTCTTCAATAATATATTTTCTTCCCCCAAATGATATTTTAAAAATAATACAGTTAAATTTTTTCTCTTTTTAATGTCTCATCTAATGTTAATAGTTTACTTATTGTTGTTTCACTGTTTATATGTCTTAAAATATTCACTTCAAAAACTGATACATATTTCCTTATTCTTTCATTATTTAAAATATTTCGTGATGCTCTTTTGCATTTAATAATGCTCCAGAAGCATATTCTTACTGGCGAAATGTTCTTTCTTGAACAGCCTCTTTACTAGATAAACAAGCATCATTAAAAAAGTCATTTCCTACTTAGGTCAACAAAGAAAAATTTTATTTAATTACTTTTTATTATAAATAATTACAATTAATATAAATATGTATATACATATGATATAATCACAATATTATGCGGCAAAATAAAAAGCGATTTTATTTGCAATTTTTCTATCTATGTATGGTATTGGAATATTATTATTATTATTTTATTTATTTATTTTTTATTACTATTTGTTAACTCAAAAATCACATTCTCTGAAATTAACCCATCCCAGGTGGGATTGGATTAGATGCCCAATGCGCTATCCATTGCTTTACAGAGACTCAACGAGGGATTTTCCTTTTTTCATCATTATTTTTGCTTGTTACTATTTATTCATTAACTATTATCCTGGGTGGCATGGTTGATTTGTCGTTGGTCTTCTGCATCTAAGGTTTCGGGTTTCACCCCGAATTCTCACATTGGTGGATTTTCATGATGCAGAAAATAGATAGCGGCCATGTCGTTTGATTATATGGCATGGAATAATCCCTTGAGTCCTTGTTTGGGTTGGGTGTTCACGGCAAAATTAAAATCCTAAGTACAGATTCGCATTGCCAAAGATCAGGTGCCTCCCTCTAGGGAGGAAACTGGGCGTCAAAATTACTTGCGGTAATTGGCATCGCCTATATGGTGTAGCACTAAAAATTGATACCAGCTCCTTGAGAATGCACTATGTCTGCAAGGTTACATATCAATGCGCACGCCTGTTAGAGAAGGAGAAGATTCGTTAATTAAGTTTAACTAATGAATTAATATTTCAAAAACTGCATTACCATCTAGTGTCATCAACTACAAGTTTAAGAAAATGAATTTGAACTTGAATGGATGAAAAGAAAGTATATATTTTATTAACGATTGTGAAAACTTGAACAAGATATATATGTATATATACGCTTCTGAGTATTAAAATCGATACACCAAAACTGCGACATATTATAGACAAGAAATTTAAACGACAGGAAGAAGGTGTTGTGATATGCAAATTATTAGCTTTTTAGCACATTCAGACAAATCAGGCTCCGGTAACGACGCCCACAATGTGTTTAAATGAGGAAATTGTTCAGCCGGTTTCCCATACATGGATTTCATCTCAACGTTGTTGCCTGGTGAAAAGTTGTAGTGATCCCTAGTGTAAGAAGTAGAAACGTGTGTACCAGCACGTTTCTGACTCAAAAAAGGTCGAATTATAGCCTACCTGGATTGCGGTATATCGTATTGCAGTAGTGATGTTCGTATTCTTCGAGATCCAACTGACTGTTAGCAGAATGTGGAATCGAAAAGTTCAGGAAGGTAATACGGAGCGCCATGCTGGGTCCAACCGCCCTCACAATCACTAGCAGCCTATAAGACAGTTATGTTACCCGCATGACCTTAAGCGATCGTGCAGCCCCATCACGAGCCCTAAGTCATCAATTGTGGTTTTTTCGCAAGACAAAATGTGTCTGCACAAACAGTTCGACTACGTTTGCGGCAGCATGGACTCTTAGCTCAGAAAACATGGCCGCGGCTACCCTTGACGATGTATCAATGGCAGGAGCGTCTTCAATGGTGTGATCAACTAACAACCTGCACACACGAATTTCCAGACGTCATTTTTTTCAGATGGATCAAACTTCTTTTACAGTATCAAGATAGTCGCATCCGTGTTTGGTAGTATCGTGGAAAACGCACATTGACAGTGAGCATTCGTCATCATAATGCCCATCATTTGGCGTGTTGGTGTAGGAGTCTATTGGATGCACATTGCGGTCACCTACTGTTAGCAATGACGGCTCTTTAAACATTGCACGTTACATTTTTGATGTATTGCGACACGTGTCTCTACTCTTTTTTG
Organism: Trichonephila clavipes; assembly: GCA_019973935.1. NCBI lineage: Eukaryota > Metazoa > Arthropoda > Arachnida > Araneae > Nephilidae > Trichonephila > Trichonephila clavipes. The sequence continues at coordinate 44,878 of BMAU01021000.1, forward strand.
AGCTCTGCGAAACCCTATGTTTCAGAAGGATAATGCACGACTGCCTGTTTCTGGAATGTTACAGACATTTCTTGATACGGAAAATGTTCGGCTGCTACTCTGGTCAGCGCGATCCCCAGATTTCTCTCCATTAGGAAACGTCTGGTGTATCGCTGGGCACGCGACTGGACCGTCTCCATACACCAGTCACTACGGTTGGTGAGCTTTGATATCGTGTCGAAGCTGCATGGGCATCTGTACCTGTATATGCCTTCCAAGCTCTGTTTGACTGAATGCCCAAAGGTATAAGTGCTGTCATTAATGCCAAAGTTAGTTGTTCTGGGTACTGATTTCTCAGAACTTATGCACCCAAATTTCTTGAAAATTTAATCACTTATTATTTCTAGTAAAATATATTTGTCTCTAATACATATAATTTTGTTATGTACAATTCTTCCAGGAGTAGCAATTTTAATGACCAGTACTGCATATATAGGGAGATTAGGAATTAATAGTAATAATTGAAATATAATAATAATATATCTTTATATCACACTTTTTCACCTCTTTTAAAGTAACATATTGATTGTAGTTGATTTTAATTTTAGTCTGTAGAACAAATTGTGTATAAAACATTATTTCATAATTTTGCAAACAATCTACAACCAAAATAATTTATACCTGTGGCTTTTTCGAAGCATTGAACGCAAACAAAAATAAACTGTGTATTTGACTTAAAGCTACACTACCTCTCAAGGTTTTTTTTGCAATGATTGACACTCCCGTGTGTCAGTTGAACATATCGATAAGATGACGGATTAAGGAAGTTATCTATTTAGCAGATCTTTGCTTTTATTTTCAAGTAATGGACAAAAGGAAATTTCATACTCTATCGTATGACCCCGATATAATTCAGTATTGGGATTGATCTTTCTCTGTTTTGACGGACCACGCCGGTTTTTGAAAAGCAGTAAAGAGGGAAAATTAAGTCAATTGTTAATTGGTTTCAAAAACCTCATCCTTTGCATTATTTCAGTATTATTGGCTGAAAGATAACAGGAGGAGTCTATTTACATACAGGATGTGGATATATATCTTTCGTCTTATGCCGTTCTTTTCATCAAGTGGCGGCGGTAGCCTAATGGTTTGGTGACGAATTCGTGGCCTGCGTATCATGAGTTGCAAGCCATAGGGCCACTGAAGACTCACCAGGTACAGGAACTGTATGGAGACGTAATACACTCGATCGAGGCTCAAACTTCTTCTGTTAGTGTGGTGGGGTAATTTGGAGAAGATGTTGACAGCTACCATGTCATGCTGGTCAATTCACTGAGGTTCCCAATTTCGAGGTATCTTGTCAATAATCATCTATTATTTTAGAGTGAGATGTTTGACTGACTTATTTTCCTACTTCCAGGGTAATATCATGTTAATTTTTAAAGCGATTACTTAAACGTAGTTTGTGCCTTTATTTTATTCTAATGAATAAATAAATTATTAAGTCTCGTCAAATTACTGACCATGACTACAATAACTGAGTGTTTATTAACATCGCGTTTTCAAGCAACGGACCGTCTATTGGGGACGGACCTCGAAAATTTGATTCATGTTCAAGTGAAAAAGTCGATATCGGAACTTGAGCAATGCAGACTTAACTCTCATCACCCAGTCTTTTCGTGGGTCTTCAAAGGTATAAGGACTCAAACCCGTGACTCGACAATACCATTCTCGAGTTCGTACTCAAGACCATTAGGCTTCACGACCAAGCCATGACAATTTATTAATAACTTAAAAAGGGGAGAAAAGAATATTACAGAAATAAATATTATTTTACGATTCGTAAATTACTTGTTGATTTCTAATTTTTATCAAATTAAAAGCCGATGTCTAGTTAAAACTATGCGGCCGCGGTAGCCGAGTGATATAGGTATCAGATCGTGGCTGGCTTTGTCACGAGTTCGAGCACAGTACCTCTAAAGACTCGCCGTGTAGGGCAGCGATGCACGCTAAATCTGTCGAGAGCTGAAACGTCCTCCCGTTGGTGTGGGTGGTAGATAGAAGAGGGGGATGCCAGCTCTGGTGTCATCCACGTCACTTGACCAGTGTTCAAAATTACGTAGTCCGTCGCCAAACGCCCTCATGTAGCTTAACATTGCGACGTTAATATTCACTCACTAGTTAAAACTATTAATATTATTTAAGGTGATTGACTACCTTGAAAATGTCGTTTTTCGTTTACATAAGGCGTTTTTTTTATTTCAAATTCTTATAATTTGAAAAGTTTTCTTTCCAAAACAGTTTTTCTTTTTCCTTTACGCGAAATAGAAAGAAAATTATAGTGATTAAAAAATCACTCTATGCAAAAGGGTTGTAAGATAAAACTTTAAATGAGTTTTTCTCAAAATTATGTTTTCGAACGAAATTCTTTACCATATACATGATATCTTAAGAACCAAACGAGATAACGTTTTTCAAATTTTGTGGGTATATTTATTATATACTGCTTTTCATAAAGTGGATCATGAGTTTTGTTGTAGGTTAAATATATATATATATATATATATATATATATTTAATTTATGTTAGTTTTTATAAAGAAAAAACTTTAAAAATATCAAAACTTTCATATTATGTTTTTTTTTTTTGTATTTCAATATTTTTCTTAGATTTTGGTTCATTTTGAAGAGCACCGTAATACGTACACTGTGTATAAAAAATTATGATAATTGTATTAGACATTTTAATACAGTGTAGTAAAAACATTTTGTAAAATTTCCTTGAAACCAACTAAAGGTACACTATTTATTTAAAAGTTTGTATGTATTCACATATTTTTTTTTATTTTTCTTCCTAAAAACACTGAATTTGTTTTCATAAAAAAATTGAGTCCAAAGGTAGGCAGTCACCATAATACAGTATTAAGAAATTCCTTAAATTTTAAAAATGTGCCGTTCTGATCAAAATGTATTCAGTTCTAAAAAGACTTGTAGAATTTCAGTTCTCAGTGTAGGAACTTTGAAATCAGATCCAATACATTTTTCGATAGAAGTATTTTCAGAGCGGAAAAAACTTTGAGGTAAGGTAAATATATTGATCGAATATCACAGACTCTTAAAGAAAAAATTGTGTTTGATCTAAATACCAAAAGAGATACATATTTTGGGGGAAAATATATATACATGTTACACTAAGAAGATTTTAGGAGAACATACCTGTTACTCTAAACTTTCTGAAGCAGCATTACCTTTCACGGAAACTAATAGACCTTAAGCCAGTCTCGAGATTACAGAAGATCTTCTTACAGAAGAGTATCATAAATTTTATCAAAATACTGATTTTATAGTATTTGAAGCAAGCATACACTTTGTGTGCGTGATCCTACACAGAAAAATAGAACCTTCGCTTTTTTTTCCAACGACTTCCAGACAATGAAAAACGTTATTTTTTACAAAGTACAATTGTTATAAGAGTCCTAATTAGGTATGATTTATTTTTATTGTGGTGGATGCTCTGGTCCCGATTTCATGGCGTGGCCAGTGTAGCCTAGTGGTCAAGATCAAAGATTCGTAGTGAGTTCATGCCAAGGACCATTGAAGATCTGCCTGTGCAGAGGACATCGATGCTCGTTAAATATATCGAGGCTCAAACGTCTTACCTTTGTCGTGGGGCCGAAGTTAGGAGAGGGCGGTGCCAGCTCGGGTGTTATCCTTATCAAACCAAAAGCTTGTAGCGGTTAGAACCCGTGATCTTCGGGTTTGTAGACTAGTAACAAATCCACTATATAAAAGGGATCCCCTCTGTCCGGAGGATATTAATGGCTTATTTTAGATACCTATACAAGCTCTTGTAGCAGAACAGTGGGACCTTAATATCATCTCACCACCTGAAATAATGGCCACCATGTTATAAGTTAGAGCAACTATACTCAACCTGCAGCCCTCCTGGCTTTTTTGAAGGGCCCACTCAAGGATCATTGCCGTAAAAATTCAACCATTTAAGAACAATGTATTGAGAATTTAGCGCGAAATCTTTTCAATCAAGCAATAACATCAACCAATTTTGCTGTCGAATGTCGCGTTTTTATTTATTTATCTTTCTCTTTGAAACTGTAACGGCTAGAAATAACAAATAACTGTGAAATAGGAAATGAACTGGAGTAATGAGCATTTCATGGGTGAAACTGATTTTTAATAATAAACAAAGAATACCGATCTCAGTCTGGGATTCATTCAAAAATTCTCTTTGCTGCCATTCTGCATTTGGTAAATTAATCTTTGGAATAAAAGTAAGAGAGGCTTTGTCCAAAGAAAAAAATCAAATTATCAAACGGTTTCTTAGTTCTGTTTGTATGGTCAGAATGAAAGGGAACTGAAATTACCTGATAACTCAGTACAAAAATACATATGTTTTATAAAGATTAATATAGTACCAAAATCCAAAAATGAATTTTATTATTTTGATCAATTTTCCCATTTTAATGGTCCAATATTGTCTTGGTCTTATGGTGTTTTGTCCATTAATCCTCATGTTGTGCCCCGCATGAAATATCTGCAATATAAATGCGGCCCAGTGGGAAAGAAGGTTGAGTACCCCTGAGTTCAAGCCTTAGTTCCATTGAAGTTCATATCGTGTAGAAAGACTGATGCACATTAAATCTGTCGAAGCTTAAAGTCCCCTCATTGGCATTGTATGGTAGATTGAAGTGGCGTGCCAGTTCAGGTCATTCAATCTAGTTTCAGAATTATGAGGTCCGTCGTCAATAGCCTTCATTTTACTTAAGTGCTCAACAACATACTCTCACTTACGGACTTTTATGATTTATTTTAACTTCGCTCTCCAGGGGGTGAGTGAGTGAATATTAACATCGCACTGTTTCAGCTACACGAGGGCTTTGGGAAACGGACCTCGTCATTTTGAAACATGGTCAAGTGACGAAGATGACGCCTGAGCTGGCATCACTTCCCACGCCACGGGAGAACCTTTGGGTTTTCGACAGATTTAACGTGCATCGTGCCCCTACACCGCGGGTTCTGTAGTGGCGAACTCATGACATGCCAGCCACGATTCGATACCTAAACCCCTAGGTTGCCACGACCCAACTTCGCTCTCCTTCCCGTACTTTTGTGTGAACCACAGTCAAACGACTAAGACGACCCATGAGATGACATCCACTCTCGTAAATTTTCACACCGTGCTAGTATTAGGACTTCGAACCTGAACAAACTTTATGTGCATCAGTCTCTCTACGCATGGAACTTTAATTATACCATAACCTGAAATCAAGACTTTTCGGTTTCGTAACTTAAATTATTCGGCTACGACGGCCACAATGAGTTATATAAGACAATAGTTCATAACTTTAAAAAAGAGGGTTCCACTCTTTAAAAAAAGGAAATTCTATCTTATATAATTTTTTTACCATACATAAAAAGAAGTGTTGAATCGAAACAATTATTGAAATTTGGATTTGACTAATGATCAGTAGGAGGCAGATTAATAGGGACTCTGTTGAATGTGTTTATTTAATTATTTCTAACTCTATATCTTCAGCTTGAAGCTGAAGAATGATATTCGATTCCTGATGCCAACATCTTTTTTGTCAGAATTAAGAAATACACACTTATCTCTGAGAATTCTATTGTTCTAGATTATTAAAGTGGGTAGTATCGCACAGCAGGGGCGATGGAATATTTTTCGGGTGGAATGATGGATGCTGTTTTATTAATTATTAATGTCGCCTTTCGAAATTAATCACAAGTTATTGGTGGTAAGCATCGTAACCCTGGACTATGATCAAATGGCCAGGAGAACACCTAAGCTGGCACAACATTGAGAACTTTGAGAAGCAACAATTATTGCGCGTATTAGTTCTTCACTGTGAATCTTTAGTGCTACCACGGTTACAGCCACCATCTACGCTGACCTCGAATTCGAGTCGAAGATTTTCAAAAATATTAACTTTTAGATTTTTATGGTTGGTGTAGCTCATTTCATCTGCTTCAAACTACAATTAATACTGAATGATATTCGCACCAGAAATATTATTGTGAAAATTTTGTATCTCCCGAAAGACATTTTGTAAGCAAACGCGTTTACATCATTTAACAAATTTAAAATTGTATACGATTGCTTATCAATGATTGTGCTACTTTCCTTATTATAATCAGTTGTATAGTATTTTATAGTACCTGTATTCCCTAACTGTGTGAATGACCTTGGTAATCTAATGGTTATGGTTACGAACTTACGACCGTCGTATCACGTGCTCGAGTCCGTGCCATTGTGGATTCACCGAGTAGAGGGAGCTGATGCACTTTAAATCTCTCAAGGTTCAAAGTCCACCTGTTTGTGTGCTGTGGTTGTTTGAAGAGGGGTGACATCTCAGGTACCATCCTCGTCAGTGTAATTAGGTTCAAAATTATGAGGTTGGTGGTCAATAGTCCTCGTGTCGATTTCCGAGTTAGTGACAGCTCTGTTAACGTCGCACTACAAAGGAGCAGCACTGATGACAAACCGTAATTTTGATTCTCGTAACTTTCACACGTTTGATCTTCGACATATTTAACACGCGTGAACAGCCTCTACATAGTCTTTATTAATCGGCAATAAGCTCGAACTCATGGGAAGCCGAAAATGAGTCTGAGGATCGTAATCCACGGCCCACCCATTGCTTTATTGTGCGAGATGTTAAAGTAACTCTCACACTCACTAACTCAAAGCTGTGTGATTAGATTATTTTATACCTGTAACCGCTAACTACAATTGTTTCTTTTAAAAATAAAATCAAGCGAAAAATGATGTTTTATGCATGGGTGTTTGTTATCTGAGAAGGAGAGTGTGCTAAAAATATTGGATAGTTTTGACTTTTCAAGTGGGCTCGTATGGGTGAGATCATTTTGATTTTTTATTTTGTATTGAAATTTAGTTCATATAATTTTTATTCTATTTTCGGATAAGAGCTTTTAATTTAATTATTTACACAAAATAGTGTATTTATACAGTTTTGAGTGTTGGAGTAAGGAAAACAAAATAGGTGACTACCCTCACCCAAAAAATCATATGGAAGTAGAAAATGGAAACTCAAATTTTTCATTCAATAAATATAGGTGTAATATCACAGATATAGAATTATTGACCAAGTTCGCGGAAAAGCAAAATTTAAACACGTGTCCAAATATTACAATTTTCTTAAAATCAGAAAATGGCTTTCAGAATTGTAATCCACATAAACTAAAAGAAAGTATAATGAAAGAGTTCACAATGAAAAAAAATATTCTAAGTATAAGCAAAACAAGAAACGGTGAGATCATAATTAAAACAAATAATTGCGAGACCGCCAAAGAAGCTTTAAAAATTAAAGAAAGTAATGGTGTAAAAATACAGAAGGAGAGTGTGATGTCCTTTACTGGCCTAACCAGTAGTTATATATTGCAGGGAATAGACACAGAATTTACAATAGACGACATAAAATCGGAATTAGAAAATTACAATTACGCAATTTTTGATATCCAACGCTTTACCAAAAAAAAAAACATAATCTGGATTTAAACCGATCCAAAAAGTTAAAGTTAACCAAATTGGATGCAGTATTCCCGAAAGAGTTCCTATTGGATTTGAAATGATTAAAACTACTCTCTACTATAAAAAACCTAGGCAATGCACAAACTGTTGAAAATTTAGACACATTCAAAAACTTTGTAGAAGCTCAATAAAATGCCGAATTTGTTCACTGAACCACTCTGAAAATGATTGCAAAGAAATAAAAATAGAAAGAAATGTAGCTCTTGTGGAGAGGGGCATGAAGCTAATGATAAAGATTGTAAAAGATATCAAGAAGAAATTTAAATCTTAAAAATTAAAGTACAACAACAAATCTCGAGAAACGAAGCAGTTGAGAAATTCCAAAGGGGAAAAAAACATCATACTCGACCAAAATCTATAATGATCAAACAGAGAAGATAGAAAATCTTGAAAAAAAGTTTGTAAAATTAAGAGTTAAAATTTGAAGAAAACAATAACATATTCGAAAAGAAATTAGAACAAATAGTACAACGCTTCACGACAGAACTGAATACCGTGGTAGCAAAAATAAATTTAAGATTTTCTTCCCTAATGAATACCATGGAATCCACCCTAAAAAAGTGGCATCCAATATAATAATTGAAAAAGATGATGATTGTCTAATAAATAGAAAACAGAATGAAAAAGCAAAAAGATTCAAGAAAATATCAGAACAGAGAGAAAATTCATTAGATAGTGTAGTAGAAAAAAATAAAGGAACTTAAATAAATAATCAAATTTTCTTATATTCTCGCTAAAAACTCAACATTAATTTACTTTCTTTTTTCGAATATTTAAACTAATTCATAGTATCGCACTTTTTTTTTTCGTTTTAAAACATTAACGTAATCCAATGGAATGCACGTGGAATTAAAAACAAGAGGTCAGATATTCTTTTCGTGCCATTTTTTCAAAAAGCAAGTATTTTAATAATTCAAGAAACCTGGTTACATTCAAATGATATTTTCACAATTCCCAATAAGAATATATTCAGAATTGATAGAGAAACCAAAAGAGGAGGAGTGTTAATGATAGTTTTAAACAAAGATATTAGCGCAATATAAAAATATTCTCAGAAATTAGTGAAGAATTAGAAATTTTAATAGTCAGAGTTCATATAGATTTAATTCCTATCACAATTTTTAATATATACATCCCACCGGGTAACTTTACAGACATCAATTTATCTAAAATAGCATCATATATTGATCATCACAGTTTCATATTGGGAGATTTCAACGCATCTCATGAGATATGAGGATCAAAAAATTCCAGTGCTTCTGGAAAAAAGATTTTTCACTGGATCATAGAAAATGACTTAATATGATTAAACGATAAAAGTCCAACTTATCTCCATTCATCGGGAATTTTTACATCTCTCTCTATAGATCTTTCTTTAGCATCTATAGATTTAAAATATGATTTATCCTGATCCACAAATACCGATAATTTTGCAAGTGACCACTTCCCTATAATTATTAATTACAAAAGAACAAACAGTTCAGCAACTAATAATTTTCAACAAAAAACAAATTGGAACAAATTTATGAATATTATTCAACAACATTTAAATTTAAATGAAAACATAAATATAGATATTATAAAAGAAATTAAAAAAGCTCAAATATTATCTCAAGAATCAGACAAAAAACAGATTAGTTCAAGAGTTCCATGGTGGACAGCAGCATGCGGGCATTTAAGAGCAAAAACAAGAAAACTTCTCAATAAAGCAAGGAAAAACTTTAAAGAAAACGACTGGATAAAATATAAAGAAGTAAGCGCAAAACTTAAGCGAACAATCAAAGCCTGTAAATAAAATTTTTGGCACAAGACCTGCGAAAAAATATCTTCTCCTAAAGTTATTTTTAAAATAATCCGAATAATCAAAAATATAACAAATCTTAAGTATTCTTTATTTAATATTATTGAAAATAATGGAACCATATTAACAAACGAACAATTCCAAGCAAACTGTTTTTACAATATTACGCAAAATAAAACAACTATAATATTCCAAATATTTCTATTCCGGACAATAGCCAGAATATTAATAAACCTTTTTCTTTAAAAGAATTAGAAATAGCAATATCTCATCAAAAGAACAGTAGTCCAGGACATGATAAAATTTCTCTCCAAACAATAAACAATCTCACCATCAAATCAATAAATCTCTTTCTGAGATCATTTAATGACAGTTGGTCTTCAAGTCAAATTCCAAAAGACTGGACTCACGCAATTATCCTACCTTTCATGAAACCTCACAAAAATCCCAAGGAAGTTTCGTCATACCGTCCTATTTCTCTTACTTCAGTAATTGTCAAATTATTAGAAAGAATTATTCTACATAGAATGCTAGATTTCTGTTTTCAAAACAAAATTTTTCATGTTAATCATCATGGTTTTTACCCTCACAGAAGCAGCATTAATACATTACTTCAATTACAACATGACATTATACTGGCTAGAGAACGCAAAGAAAATTTTATTTTGGTACCGTTGGATATTAAAGCAGCATATCTTTCAGTGTGGCCAAATGGCCTTATTTCTAAACTAAACAAAGCTGGATACTCTGGAAGATTACTACGATGGATTCAAAACTTCTTACATCAGAGAACAATTCAAATCAAATGGAGAAACATTCTTTCAAAACCGTTACAAACAATTATGGTGTACACCAGGGTTGTATCTTAAGTCCTTTTCTTTGTATGATTTATATGTCAGATTTTTTGAAATTCAACAAGACAGCCATCTTCTGGTTTATGATGACGAGATATTTTTATATATTAGTGGTACAAATTGGAATAAAACAATAGGCGAAATGCAAGAATCTTTAAATAAAATTTCAGTCTGGTGTAAAAAATGGAAATTATGCACCTCTCCAGAAAAAGCAGTCTAATCAACTTTTCCAGAAAAAGAAGCACAGTACCTCCATTACTTAAAATATGTGACAAACCTATTACCGAAGTGAAGAGTCTGAAAAAAATGTCCTGGGTATCATCTTCGACCCCAATATCACCTGGAAAAATCATATTAATTGCCTACGTCAAAAATGATTCAAATATTTTAATGCCATTAAAGCCTTATCTTCTCCGAAAATAGGAACAAGATCTGATCATCTTTAAAATATTATTAATGCCACAATCCGTTCTATCTTTGACTATGGAAATCAACTTTTTTCCTTTTCTAGCAATAGCAACAGACAGAAACTAGAACCGATTTACAATGCTGTCTTACGTTTAGCCTTAGGTCTCCCAAGAAATATCCCGTTAAATTTATTAAGAGCAGAGTCTATGAATGGAAGTATTAATACTCGCCATTATTTCATTTGCCAAAAATTTATAACCAAGCAAATAGCATTAAATGACTGGTCACCGAACGCAAGGTTGTTTTGGATTATAAATCGTATTTTTTATAAATATAGAGAAAAAGACTTCAGTATTTTTCAAAAACGATCAACCTGCTCCAAGAATTATGCATCTCTAAAGTAGATATTCTTCAATGGATCCCTCCTCCTCCAATCTACGAAAATCGCAAAATAAACATATATACTCATGGACTACCATTTCAAAACAAGGATCTTCTAGATGGCATAGTACAAAATATGCTTAATGATTACATTCAACCAAAATTTAATAACAATATCATAATAGCAACCGATGGTTCAAAAATTACTAATCAAACATCAATAGGAATTTTGATCCCTAAGAAAAAATTCAACAAAATTTCATACTGAAAGAAATGATTTCAATATTCACAGCTGAAGCTATAGCCATATGGACTGCGTTAAAAAATTGGGTTTTTGAAACAGAAAATTATATCATCTTGACGGACAGCTTATCAGTCCTAAAAAGCATCCAAAATATTAATATAAATTTCCAATACGATAATATTAAATTTAAGTTCAATTTTACGTCAGTGCCTCCAAATAGCTCAATCAATTACATTCATTTGGGTACCAGCTCACAAGGGAATAGGGCTTAATGAAGAAGTTGATAAATTAGCTAAAGCCTCTCCACAGCCGTGGAATATTATTTCTTGGATAACTTGGGAAGATCTACATATATATATATATTTCAAAAAAACAGCACAAAAAAAAAAGTGAAGACATATGGAAAAAAAAGCAAAAGGCATAAAAATTATTTTTATATTTCTCATCTTGAAAAATGGAACAGACAAGCAGCAAAAAATAGAAATACAAAAGTTTTAATCAATAAATTGCGAGCTAAAAAACTACCATTAAATGATATATATTTCCTGTTTAAACAAACAGATTCTGCTTTGTGTGCAGATTGTAAAGTACCAGAAACTAGTGAACATTTTATATTAAACTGTATCAAATACAAATCGCAGCGTGAAATTTTGAAAAATTTTATCTCCAACCACGGTGCTTATTCCTCAACAGCGAAATGTAAAACAATAGAGCATGTTCAAAAAGTTGAAAAACTTCTGACATCATCCAATAGATTCTAAAATTCCAGTTACTCTATACTCTACTTTCATCCATCTCAGTTGAAGCACAACGCGATAATTCAAATTACTGATGGACAGTGCAATCACGAACTGTGTGTTACAACTTGAGTGTGTTAGCCAAGTCTCCACTATTTCAGTGACTTCACTGAACTGAACTGAACTGAACTAAAATCAAGCTAGCGCTCCTGTTTTTTAATTGTATACGTAAAAATCTATTTGTTATTGAAAAACTATGTTTTGAATTATATTCTTCTTTGTGAACTATATTACCAGTTTTTCCATGTTTGACGTTTAAAACAGAATTAAATTGTGAAAAAGTACTTAAAAGGCGAATTATGTATTTATATTGCAAGATGGAATATGACAACATCGCATACAGCTTCTGAAACCTTTCTTTCTTATGAGAAAAGATTAAACCACTTGGATGGAATTTATATCATCAGGAAATTATCTAAAATCATTATTCATATTGAATTTACTGTCAAACAGTATTGGAAACTTCTTCTTTGTGTTGCAGTAAGAATATTATCACACACACTTGGCGTAAGAAGAGAGTATCATACTGGAGATGTGCAACACCCCCCATAAGAACAGTGTACTTCATGTTGTCCCTTCTCCAAGACCATAGACTTTCAAAGAATTGTTTTTATGGGAAGATTCAAATTAAAAAGGATAACCTCAATGTTATATGGTCAAGAGTGCCTAAATCAGTTTTTGTTCATTTGCACACTCTGAAATGTCCACATACAATTATGGAAATATTACGAAGTGCAATATATTGGGTCATGGGAGGAGTGGTGAGGATTCAAAGAGTACCATGAACCTGATCGACATGGAAAGACTGTCCTATACCAGCAGAACTGTCCCGGGTACTACAATAGAAGACTGAACTACAAAAATAATAATCCGAAGAAACTCTTAAATGTGGTAGTACAACGAGAAAAATCCAAATGGACCTGGTATAATCTGCAAAATGGTAAGTTTGAAATTTAAATGTTTTTATCGTTTCTCACTTGATGCACCATTTTAGGAACTATTCCAGCTAGAAACGGAAAATAAGCAGTTAAATCTTCCTTTATAAGTAGTGCATACTAAAAATATTTGTGTGTTTCAAAATTTTAATCAGAAAAAGGTATCTTTCAAAGGTCAAAAATGTTTGTTTTTTTAAGTTTTCATAGTTTTTGAGAATGTATTCAAGTTTACTTTAACATCATGAAAAATTTCCTATCAATATCTATGATAGTTTTTGAGAGATATTAAATATTAAAAACAAGGAATGTTACAGTACGGTTTACTTAGAAATTTTGCTAAAATCAGGGATATCTTATGTATCGGCGATAAAAACCAGTCTCGAGGGAAAAAAATAAGTAAATAAATTAGAAAGAATGTGATAATTGTTTTTCAGAGCAGCACTATTTGGCAACGGTCATTGATTCATCGGAAAGTTTTACCGGATACTTTTTCCTTTCGAATAAAATTCATGTGAAAAAAAAATAGATCATTCAGAACAGTTAAGACAATTAAATATGTTTGCTGGTTCTGACAGCAATATATTGGAATTTTTGTATATTTGATAAACACATATTATCATGCACTAATGATAAATATAAATCTCTAAATGAAGGCCAATCTTTATAATTACCAGAAAAACGCTCAATATTAATTTGTGGTAACTTAAAATTATTAGATTTCATATTTGAGACATTTTCAAAAACATCAGAATTATCATTATACACATATGTTCTCACAGTTAAATTTTCTAAGATATTCTGTAGCTTGGCTTTGGTTTCGTAATATTTTGTTTCGAATTCTTCCATTTCAGAGGATTCGATAGGTAAAGCAGCATCCGCTTTATTAAACTCTGTATAAGTTAATTCAAGTTTCTCTAACTTGTTGCGTATATCATTTTTGTCAAAAGTTTAATCATCTTTATCAATCAAATTTTTAGTTTTCGTAATTGCAGCCTTCGCTCTGCCGCGAAACACTGTTGCCGTTTCGGCGTCCATTATAATTGATAAAATGAAATATGGACGGAATGAATCAGTAAGAGAAACCCAAACCAAACGTTGAATGAAAATATAAAATAGTACTTATCTCTTGTTTCTCTGAATCGTTGACGATCTCGTCGGTGCCTCCAAATGATGCCGTTGGTTGAGTTCGAATAACAGCCAGAGATGGAGATAGCACTTATGTTTATATTACAAGAAAATAAATATTTACCGTTAAAGTTTACACTTAAAAGTATTAATGCGGTTAAATGAAAATTACACCTTTGAAGGTGCTGCGGATTGATGCGTACACGACCTTGTGTCTGTCCGTTGCGTTTCCAGTTTACAGAATTGTCCCGGTACGGGGTTCAAAAGTTTCCGTTGGGGTAGGAAAGCGGGAAAGTATGGCGCACTCAGTTACAGTTAAGTGAGGAGTGTAGAAAACACCAACTATTACAAAAGATGGTCATAGAAATATTTTTTTCTTGAAGGTACTGACTTTTAAGATGAGAGGATATTAATTTATAGTTGTCCTAAGTTCGTTGTCATAAATGTAGGATTTCGATCAATCAAGTTCATTTGTTATTTAAAGCCATAGTTCTTGAACATTTCGTCATCCATGACACGTTTTTTCAGACTGAAAGTTCTTAAAAGTCATGGACAAGTTAATTGAGAAAGTTTACAAAACTTATTGTTCTCTCTTTATTTAATTGTCATTTACAATTGTGCGATCTGTTGGCAATGTTCTTCATATTGTTCAGTTGTGACGTAAATCAATTCAATTAAAACAAAAAACAAATGTATTGCCATATTTTCTTTTTTCCTAATATTTTAACACATTTATTTATGTCACTAGCATGACTAGAACTTCATCCAATAATAATTTTTGATGCATTTTCTTCTGAATATAATGTTTGATTTTTCTTTATATTCAGTAAATAAGAAACTTCGAATATTTGAAATGCTGATTAAGACCGTCTGTGAAAATTAGTGGTATATTTCTATCAATATAAACAATATAAAAAAGGTGCATATTTGAATTAATACCTTAAAGAATCGGAGATATGCCTTTATATTATCATCGCGGAATAAGTGCATATTAATACTTTTAACTTCTAACATGATATACTGGGGTTTTGAATGTTTCTTCATTCACCCCAAGAACTTATTTATTTGTTTCTGAATGGAACTAAATTCTTCATTTGTTCAAATAAAATAAAAAATCAATTTACATATAAGGTTTACCCAAATGAAATATGGACACGTGTATTTGTGTCAGAATGTCTTCAGTTATAGTACACCACCAAGCATGGACAGAAAGGAAGGTAGGAGGTTTACACCGCATACGTTTTGTGCAATAATGAAACATGTTAGTGGTAGAAGAAATAGATCAAAAGTAAAGTCATGCTATTCATGGAAGCGGCATATTAGCACAACGCGTGGTGGTATGATTTCAGAAAGTGATCTAGAAGTGGTTATCTATCAGCGAATGGGGCAGTCTATGGAGAACTCTGCTTAATTCAAACAATTAATGCAAATGTTTACATAATAGGAGGAAAACGATATCATGTCTCCATGACAATGTCGGCCCGAACGACTCCTTTGAAACCTAGAAAACCGTTAATAAATTCCGTTTAACAGTGTTGTAACACCTGCAGTTCAGTCCAGATTTGTCTCCCTGAAATCTTCCCATTTTGTTTCCACTTAAAAGAGCATTATGTTTCCATTTGGAAGATGAGGTGAAGGAAGTTTTGCAAGACTTGCGAAAGCATAGTCGTACTGTTGAAACCATGGGATCTGTGTTAAAACACCTATGGTAATTTATTCTGATTTCCAATAATGGTATTCTTTTTATTAAACTTGTTCATTTTTCATTTGGGCAACCCTTACATTGGGAAGCCTAGTGAAAGCTTTAATTTTTACGTGAGTATAATTCAAAATAATTTCAATTGATATAAACATATACGACTAGACAAAGTGATATATGTAGAATGAAGTAGTCCATATCTAATTGTAGCGGAATAAGTATACAAATACCATTTTCAGGCTAAAAGTAAATGTTTTATAAAAAATATGAAGTAAAAAAACTGTAATTTTGAAACAACTTTAGCATTTTTCTGTACACTATCTTCCAAGAAATAACTGTTAAATATAGTATGGGAAATTTTGTACTCATTCACTTGTAGTATGATGCTTTCATTTTCATAATGGTGTAATCATCTACTGTTACACAGAAATGTATGAACTATATGCGATGGAGTACCCTAAATTAACAAGGGCATACGCTATTCGAAACTAGAAGTTAAGTGGTTTCCGTTTGAATGTGTGTCCCATCCTGGAAGACCAAGTAAACAGGGTGTTTGAGACTGAAAGATGCTATTCTAAACACATCCCCTCCACCAACGTCTCTCATGCCCAAGAAATACCTATGAGTATCCATCTATAACCAATGATTCCCTCAATAACATCCCTGAGGAAGTTCATGTATTAGGACAAAATAATAGGAATGCCTGTGAAAAAATGCACTTTTTTATTATTATTAAGGGGTTGAGCTATTTTCGGACTAAATATGGTTTTCATTTGACGTGAGATTGAACAAGAAAGGTCTTGTACAAAGTTCATCGGAATTTACGCTCATTCCTCATGTAAAGCCATTTAAAAAACAACAAACACTCAATGATATTCAGATTAGATTCCTGGGGATACTACGTTAGATGTTCCACTTTTTCATCACGTCCATGTTTGAACATAGCCAGATGTGTAAACAGGGGCCTTGTCATCTTGGAACACAGGATGTACTAACGGAAAAAAGAGTCTGAATCATAGATAGAAGATGATCTGCAAGAATGATTCGATGATGGTAACCCGTGATTGTCCCCCTCAGGATAACGATATGATTCTGTTCAAGGGAAGATATTGCTCCCCACACCATCACAGAGTACCCTCCATGTTTCATGGTTGGAACAAGGCAGTCAACATCAAATGTTTCTGCTGGTGTTCGCCAAACTGACGTATGTCAGGTGGTTTAGAATAACGTGAACGAGGATTCATCTGACTGAATGTAGTGTTTTATGGCGCAAGAGCCAAATTTGGCTATACTGCGCCTTCATCTGACAAAATGACTTGTTTTCCTTGCAGTTTCGACTAGTGTATGGAGTCTCGACACTACTGTAATCTCTTCATAGCTTTCCACATCGAAATTAACAGCTGTGGAATAGATACTCTCCCATGAATGTTCGTACCATGTAACTTCCATTGAACAGTTTTTATTGATACGGAGTTCTGAAGGTGGGTATTCATCTCGGACGTTATATCTGCGGCAGTATATTAAGGCGTTTCCGAGTGAGTGAATATTCTCTTCAACACCCGTCTACCACGGTTCTTTTGCTCACTGTTCTGCTTCACATAAGACACTGGCCCAGGTTTGTATAGGCTTTCATAACCCTTGACACAGTTGTCCTTGTAATACCGACAAAATTGGCAGTTCTGAACAGGGACGTTACAGCAAATCTAGATTCAAATATCACATATATTTTCCCATCAGAGAGGTTGGATATAATCACGATGGTTGGCTTGTCGTGTTGACCGCTTATCCCGCCAAGATTTTTCTTGCCAAATTGATAAAGGATCTTCAAAATTTCCAATTCTTAGGGTTGCTACTCCAAAACACAACTCGCAAAAACGAGATAAATTGGCAATTTTTCAAAATGTGGTGGACCAGTGGCCGATTCGATAGTTTCACCATCATGATTTTCTAAGAACATAATTTTATTTTGCACTGCCAAATGTTTGACTGATACCTCCCTTTTTGCAGCATCTAGGTGACACACTGTTGCGACATGTAATAGTCATTTAATGGATGGTTAAGAATGACTCATTTTCAAATGAGTATTTATATTATTATTTCCTATACCTGTACATCTTCTATGTAATCACAGACGTGCAGCCACCCGCAAGCATTTGATTGCGAAGTCCACAACGTGACCTAGTAAAGTAATGGAAAGCTTGACTGCAATGAAACTGTTGAAATGAGTTGATAGGTTCTCTGATGCAACGAATCATGGTTCTTCCAAACAAATGGTGTGATCTGGGCTTAGCATCTACTTGGAGAACGCTTCCTTCTGGATCATGTTATGACGCCAAAGAAGTTCGGTGTATCTCATATTATGTTGGACGAACAGGGTGATTCCTTTGATATGGTATGAGATCCTTGGCCTCAATATGTCGCGTGTTTAATGCTAAGTCCTACCGTAACATTCCAAATGACTATGTGTTTCTTACGTTGTATCAATTTTACGTGGTGGAGCGTTGTTGCTTCCAGGACTATAACGTCAGATAGTATATTAGAAGGTGCACCATGGTTTCGCATAATATAATGGAGTTCATTGATTGGGATAACCTATAGAGTGATTAACCCTTTGGAGAGTATTTATGGGACGAGTTGGAACGTCAAATGACCAGTGCCGTTACTGTACAGGATTTGGAGTAAATTTATATGTTTTTACAAGACAAGTGGGACAAAATACCGATTGCTTTCGTTCAACAATTAATGGAAAGTATGCCTAGGAAAAATGTCACTACAATTACCGCTTATGGAAAATCCAAGAATTACTGATGTGTAATAGATATCGTTTCCTTAATCTATCTCGAATGTCTAATTACTACTCTGTAGGTAATTTATACAAAGCCACAATATGCTGAATATAGCACCTTAGATATAAAAAATGTTTTTATATTTGTTCTATTGTCGTGATTGTAAGCGGATACATGCCCAATACGCATATTTGAATGTTAAATGTGTAAATACGAAGAAATTCAAAATTAACTAATTTAGTTTTTCATGCTTTCCTTAACTCTTTTTTCAGATTGTAGTATATATATATATATATATATATATATATATATATATATATATATATATATATATATATATAAGCGTACTTTCAAAGAATATTTTCCCATATTCTCTACACAGCTCAAAAACACTAAAACGTTTAATTTTGTTAAATTGTTACCATATTATTTGGAATTTAGCTATTGTAGTACTATTCCAAAGGCTAAAATGTGCATAATGCATATAAGAAAAGATATAATCAGTTAAGATGTAATATGTTGTGCTAGAAACAAGAATAAATTTTTATGTGTTAGTGTACATAATTTTTCTATTTTAATAACAATAAAACACATTCCGAATGATTCCAAATAGACGTACCTATATGGAAATATGTGCATTTTTAGTAAAACAAATTGTTGAATAATATTCAAAAAAATATTTTAATAAAAAAAGAGAGACTTGTGTGTGTGTGTGTATGTGGACCATAAAACGTTAACAACTACACAGAAAATAATTCTTTAAGTAGACTACCTTTTTGCTTCTACTTCTTTTTTTACAATGAACTTGACGCAGTAGTTTGTTTTCGTCGTACAAAGGACAACTGTACGGGAACCTTGTTACAAGTAAAATATTTTATTTTATGCTAGTTGTGTGATGGTACGATCCTCTCCAATTTAGATGAAAGAAATTTAGAAAAAGAAAATGGGAAGGAGAGAAAAATATATATATATATATATATATATATATATATATATAAATAACACTAGTTTATTTAAATTCAAAGAAAACTAGCTATTCCATTCTAAAAACGCTTCAAGAATTTCTACTTACTATTGCATTGCAGTTGGGTTCCGACCATCATATTACATGAATTTTTCCCTGTTATTTTTCCTTTTTTCCTTTCATTTTTTTCTCTTTTTTCTAAATCGAAGCACGAAATATAAGTAGATGTAGTACAATGGTATGAGTCATTAATAGTTACAAGTAAAAGGTAATAAGTCTCCAGTTTATATATCGTTGATGTTCTTTTGCTCAGCCTCATTATTTGTGCCTTTTGTTGTTTTGTGGACATATAATGCTGTGAAAAAAATAAGCTGGGAGTCATAGCTAACATTGTAACCATAGCAGTTATAATTATATCCAATTGCACGGGTATAAGTGTGAGCCCTATCAATAAACTTTATAAATGTAATCCGTTATTTTTAAAATTCTGTTAATTTCTTAAATTATTTTCAATACTAAGCGAAGTATCTTTAATGAATTTCAATTCATTATTGTAGACAAACATCGTTAATTTAATTTAGAAAACATAACAAAAAGATAGCGCCCGGAGGATTTCTTTGCATTTGTCTTATAAATAACTTCTTTATAATACTTTCGAAGAATGCATCCTTTAGCACAACGTAGTCTTTTATCTCCTTAAAATGTTAAAATTAAATATAGTTTCTCAATTAATTTAGTTGTTAATTAAGTGCTATTCAAAGATCTAATATGAATATTTGCTTTTGAAATTACGTTTTATTTAACAATTATGGCTTTAAAAATATTTTTCTTAATTACTTTTATTTACTCATAGGAAAAAACGCAAAATTATTCTGTTATTTAAAAAAAATACATTTAATACATGCATGCTCGCATACTTAAAATACAACCATATAAATGAATGGACTTTAAAAAATTCTAGGTTTTCCTGAAAATAATTGTCACAAAATTGAGAAAATATGACGCATTAAAAAGAAAATGCTTATTTTGAATATAGCTTAAGATTATTTTCTCGTTTCCAGACATAACACAGAGAAAGACTATTTAACTTAGATGTTTTCTAAATGTAAAGAATATTGTAATTTGTTTAATATAAGGTAAGAATATTTGTCTACTAACAATTACATTTTCCTGCTTAAAATAAATTTAT
The DNA here is from genome assembly GCA_019973935.1 of Trichonephila clavipes. Taxonomy (NCBI): domain Eukaryota; kingdom Metazoa; phylum Arthropoda; class Arachnida; order Araneae; family Nephilidae; genus Trichonephila; species Trichonephila clavipes. The sequence continues at coordinate 65,621 of BMAU01021000.1, forward strand.
TTCTAACTAGAGCATTTTTTTTTATTCAGCTCATGATTATTTTTATAATTTTAATTCAATCGTACTTTTAAGTATGTTCTTTTATACTACATTAATACAAAAATAATAAAAAAAAAAAAAAAAACTTAGAAAGATTTTTCCTTTTTTACTGTTTTACTGAATAAAAAGATCTAACAATAATCTGTGATAAATGAGAAGCTTTGAACTGTTTCAAGGTGATGCATAAAGAAACATACACTTTAAGCATATTCCTATTACTGAAACTGCTTATAACGAGGCTGGGGAAAAATTATTAGCTCGTTATGATAAAAAGAAGCAAATCAGTTTTCACTTATTAAAACATTCATGGAACAACCTTCTTTTAACGATACTAACTCTCACAACTTACACAACATAGCAGATACTTCCGACGAAGTAATTAGATGTCTTAAATATATTCATACTAATGCAGAGTCTAGAGATATATGGTTGATTTACATTTTGTTACAAAAGGTTGATCCTAAAACGCGCCAAGAATTGGCTCAATTCTCAAATAATTTTGATTTCCCCACATTTGGTGCATTTATAGAATTCTTAAATAACAGATGTACATACTGAGAACTGTATAATGAAAATATTACTTATGAAAAACAACCTTATATTAATAAATCAAAATTTACCAATAGTTTAAAATGTTCTTGTTGTAAAATGAATCATCTTGTTTTCAAATGTTCTAAATTTAAAGAAATTTCTGTTAAAGAGCTTAAACAACTTGTTAATAAACAAAAATTATGTATGAACTGTTTATCTGATAAGCATACTGAGTCACATTGCAATTCAACTTTTACTTGCCACTTTTGTAAGAAAAAGCATCATTCGCTATTACATGATAATAATTTTAAAAATTACGCAATGTCAGCAAATAAATCTCACCGTGCTGAAGGTCAAAACCAGACAGGAAATGACTAATCAAAACAAAGAAGTTGCAGCTTCCATGAACTCTATACAAACGTATTTTTCTTTATTACCAACTTTAAGCGTTAACATTAAAAATGTTTTGGGGGAGAACTGTCAAGTTCGAGTTATGACGGACAGCAGAAGTGAATCAACATTCATTTATGAAAAATGTTTAAAACTGCTAGGCCTGAAAAGAAAAAACGCTAGATTTCAAATAAAAGGATTGCAAGGTTCTAAAATCGCGATGACTAAAGGGTGTGTTGAAATAGATTTAGTATCGTTACATGACCCCAAGGTCAAACTACCAGAAGCATATGTTTTGGAAAACTAAATGCTCCTTTACCAACGGAAAAAATAAATGAAGCACATTTCTCTCATTTAAAAAATGCCTGCTTAGCGGATCCGAAATTTTTTATCCCAAACAATATCGATATGATTCTCGGATCTGACTATTTTTTTTTTTCTATTTTGCTTCCTGGGCAAATTACGTGCTCTCTAAGTAATTAAATCGCTCAAAATTCCATTTTTGGTTTCCTAATTTCAGGCAAATTAACTTAGATTCTTTAAACTCAAATTCAATGCTAAATTTTCACATTAATGGTACAAATATTGACAATCAAGTAAAGCATTTTTGGGAATTAGAAGAAATTCCTAACGTAAAATATAAAATATTAACTTTTGAAGAGCAATTTGTGGAAACACATTTTCAAAATACTTATGCATGCAATTCCGATGTACGCTTTGTTGTATAAAGCTCCCATTTTGTAAATCAAATTCAGAATTGGGAGACTCAAAACCCGCAGCAATTTCTCGCTTATTAGCAATGGAGCGGAAATTTAAAAATAACCCAGATTTTGATAAACAATACAAATAATTCATGAACGAATACGAATCGCTAGGTCACATGAGTTTAGTAAATTCCCCAGTTCCCATACTTCCAAAGATCAAAATATTTTACCACATCACGCCGTTATTAAGCCATCCAGCACTACAACAAAGTTAAGAGTATTTTTGTTGCATCTTGCAAAACTACAAATGGTACGTTATTAAATTCTCTGCTAGGAGTAGGCCCCAAATTACAAAGGGATATTTTTGAAACCTTGCTTAATTTTGGAATTCCTAAAATTGTATTTATAGCGAACATTGAAAAAATGTACCGTCAAATTTTAGTAGCTAATGAAGATCAGAAATACCAACAAAATTTTGGAGAAATAACTCTAATGAAAACATTCGCACATACAAGCTAAAAACTGACACCTACGGTTTAGCCTCAGATTCCTTTTTGGTCATTAGGTGTATTAAGCAAATTTCTCTCGATAATAAAGATAATCTGAACCTATCCCTAACTTTACAGGGAGACATTTATATGGATGATTTACTATCAGGATCAGATACGCCAAATAACGCAATCTCCATTTGCAAGGACATTGCTCATGTTTTGAGTACTCGCGGATTTCATTTAAGAAAAAGGAACTCTAATTCCGCTGAATTTCTTGCTCAATTTGCAGAACATAGTTCTCATGATACACGAGTTGAATTTTCCAATGATTATAATGAAAGTTCCAAAGTATTAAGCTTATTTTGGAATTCATCCATGACACTTTTTGCTTCCAATCATCGCTTGAACTTACACCACAACTCACAAAGAGACGTATTTTATCTGAATCTTCCAAAATTTTCGATCCTTTAGGACTTCTTTCACCTTGTACAGTATTCATGAAGATTGTTTATCGAAAGCTTTGGATTAAAAAAACAGATTGGGATTCTCCCATTCCACAACAATTAACAGAGAATTGGCTTAAGTTTCAAAAGGCATTTAATGAAATCAACTATCTCACTGTTCCTAGATGGGTCATCCTTACAGCAGACAACACAGTAGAATTGCATGGTTTTGCAGATGCTTCTTCATTGGCTTATGCTACTGCAATCTACTGTCGACAGAAACACAATGGCAAAATAAAGGTTCAACTACTTGTATCAAAACTAAAGTAGCCCCTTTCAAACAAGTTTCCATTCCTCGATTGGAGTTGTGCGGTGAACATTTACTATCCAAGCTATTTAAATCGGTCTTACGGACACATTAAAACATTATACCTTTGATGTATTCGCTTGGACGGATTCTAAAATAGCTTCTCCTGGCTGTCTAGTCACCCTTGCAAATGGAAAACTTTCGTAGCAAATAGAACATCTGAAATTATGGAAGTTCTACCTACAAATCCTTCGAGACATATGCATTCTAAGGAAAATCCCGCAGATTATGCATCCGAGGTATTTATCCTAAATGCTTACCAGATGGCATGTTATGGTGGCAAGGACCACCCTGGCTAAGCCTAGAAACTTCTAGTTGGCCCAAGGCTGAATCCAGTTGCGATGAGTCTTCGGATGAGGTAAAAGCGGAACAAAAATCAGTCTCTATCTTCAATTTGTTTACTCACACATCAAATGATGTAATTCATGGTTTATTCGAACATTACGCTTCACTCACCAAAATAATTCACATTTTTGCTTATTGCCAAAGATTTATTAAAAACTGTAAATTGATAGCATCATCTCAAGGATCATCGATCAGTTCATCCCATATTAATACTACCTCACTTACCTTTTCGGAAAGCAAAACCGCTGAAGAAACCATCTTTCGTTGGCTTCAAGGTATCTACTTTGAAAAGGAAATACAAAGAATTAAGAAATAGATTTCTCTGCCACCCAAAAGTCCATTACGTTCCCTCCATCCATTCATAGATGAACATGGTTTAGTACGGGTGGGTGGAAGATTGCAAAATTCTCAGCTTCGATTCAATTCCAAGCATCCTATCATACTTCCTTCTCAGCACAGTATTAGTGAACTCCTTATCAAGGAACAACACATCGCTCATTCACATGCTGGGCCGACTTTGTTAGCTCACCATTTTCGACAGTCCCATTGGATCGTAGGAAGTAAAAAATTAATTAACAAATGTATTAGAAAATGCTTAAAGTGTAACAAATTCAAAACATCCACCACAACACCACAACTGATGACCAATTTACCAAAACACCGTGTCACGCTGGAGAGACCTTTCATCAATTGCGGTATTGTTTATGCTGGTCCTGTACTGATTAAATGCAACAAATGTCGAGGGACTAAATCTACAGAGGGTTACATTGCCTTATTTGTATGCTTAGCAACTAAAGCTGTTCATATTGAATCAGTCGGAGACTTAACAACTGATTCCATTATTGCTGCACTTCGTCGTTTTAGTGCTCGTCGTGGTGCTTACCGCCACATTTATAGTGATAATGGAACCAATTTTGTTGGAGCTCGTCGAAAACTTGACGAAATACGAAAGTTATGGCTTTCTTTACCAACTAATGAAGACATCTCCTACCACTTATCCAAATCTTCAATAGATTGGCACTTTATTCCACCCTCATCACCACATTTTGGAGGTATTTGGGAATCAGGAATTCGATCCGTCAAATTTTATCTGAAGAAAGTGTTGGGGGAAACCATATTAACTTTTGAAGAGTCAACAACCTTGCTTCCACAAATCGAAGGGTTACTAAATTCCAGGCCTCTCTCCTACGTTAATGACTCTGACATAGAATGCATATCTACACACACACCTTCACATTTTCTTACAGGTGATGTCCTTCTTTCAGTTCCAGAGGAGCTTCCTTCAACCTCCAATAACAGAGGTCGTTGGGAGTTGCTACAGAATATCAAACGGGGTTTTTGGAAGAAATGGAGCTCCGACTAACCTCTTCCCTACAACCTCGTAATAAATGGCAGGACGCACAACCAAACTTGGAAGAAGATGACATCGTATTAATCAAAGAGCAGGGTCCACCTGGTACATGACCAATGGCTCCAGGTCTTCAAGTGCATCCAGGCAACGACGGAGTGCTTCGAGTTGCAACTGTGAAAACCCAAGACTCAGTCTTCATGAACTTCACAAACTTTCTATATATCCGAACTAGTTCGGATATAGGGTGGGAGTATGTTTCATACTCTCCTCACTTAACTGTAACTGAGTGCACCATACTTTCCCGCTTTCCTACCCCAACGGAAACATTTGAATCCCGTACCGGGACAATTCTGTAAACTGGAAACGCAACGGACAGACGCAAGGTCTTGTCCGCATCAATCCGCAGCACCACCAAAGGTGTAATTTTCATTTAACCGCATTAATACTTTTAAGTGTAAACTTTAACTGTAAATATTTATTTTCTTGTAATATAAACATAAGTGCTATCTCCATCTCTGGCTGTTATTCGAACTCAACCAACGGCACCAGTTGCATTATTTTAAAACCGCTATTGCTTTCTTACCCTACCCCCATATATATATATATATATATATATAGAGAGAGAGAGAGAGAGATCAGAATCGTATACACTAATCTCTATTCCCTTAAAATCTTTTGTACTCTAATAAAATATGAAAGCCATAATGTCCATGAAAAATAATGAAGAACTAGGACTTTCCTGCAGTAGTTTAGGTGCCTATTTAGTCCATCTGAATAGAGAGGCTGATGGATGTTGAATTATTAATGCACAAAGTCCTCCCATTGATGTGGTGGGAAAGTTCACACGCAGGTATAGTCCTCGTGAATTGTTTTTGGTTCAACATTGTGAAGTCCATTCCCATTTGACTTGTGTAGCAAAGAAATATGATGGTTATAATCAAGTAATCATTTCATACGGTAGTAATGATTGAAAACCACATAAAAAGTTGAAATAAATTTGTTGCTTTATTCTTGTATAGTACAGGATTTTCCGAAATGTATAAATATATATATATATATATATATATATATATATATATATATATATATATATATATATATATATAACAATTATATGCACTCATGGCTTTTTTTAATGTTCCATGGAGTTTCAACGTCACCCTATTCAGCTACTCAAGGGTTTTTTCGTGATGAACCTTCAAAATTTTGAACCAATGTTCAAGTGAAGAGGATGAAACCTGAGCGGGTACCTCTTCTCTCTCCTAACTTACTAAACACACCAACGGGGGCTGTTTAAGGTAACGTACATCAGCCTTCCCTGCACGGCAGGTATTCAGTGGAACAAGGGTCGAAGTCATGGCCTGCCGACCATATATATATATATATATATATATAAATTAAGTGTATTCTAAATGATACCACCTCAATGCCGTATAGCATTCACAATTCAAAATAGCTACAATGCAAGACAAGTTGTAGAATGATTTTATCGAATTTAAATCTGCAACACGAATATAGAGTAAAATTTGGACGACTTATAATTGAAAGTAAATCTTGAAGACCCATGTTTTACGAAAGACAAATGGTTTATAACTCCAAGTAGCGTATTGAAGTACTAGCCAAGCATCTTCAAACATAACACTTTTGGATGTTTTAGGGGCATATGAGAAAAAGATTGCTGGACAATCTCCAATACATAACATTGATTAACTAAACGTAAAATTACAGCGGGCATCTAGAATGTTGTTTCTTCAATGCTTCACAAAACTTAGTCAGAAATCGACTCGATGTGTTGAGCACGATTATTATGCACATATTAAAACAGTGTCTAAGCGAGGTGAGTGTTTTATTAACGTCGCGATGTAAGGCAATGCGAGGGCTATTCATGATGTTGCACGCAGAGAAGGGCTCTTCAATGTACACAAAGTCTTTTTATTCTATTGTCCATGTAAGTCTTTTTATTACACCATTGGCGACGCAAACGCCTCTGGTTTCTAGTCAAGAGTAAACGAAGCAATGGACGCCTTGCGGACATTAGATTATTCTGAAAATGGCGTCGAATGGTACGATCTGACACCAAATGATAGGCGTAGACTGAATCTGTAGTGATATGTTTCGTGATGTTGCTGCGTAATCTATCGTTGCCATGCGCACAATCCGCCTGTTTTCACGACCAGTGGTTCAACAGGATGGGTACGATCGGCTCTGTCGGTCCGTCGCTCCTTTCTGCCTCTAGTGATGGGGTGGATCCACATCACAGTTGCTTAGTTTCGTCAACACGTTGGCCAATTTTTCTGAAAGATAATCCGCAATCCATATAGCCTACTATTCTTCCTCGGTCGAATTCAAAAACTCGGTCAAAAGGCGCTGGTTATCTTCCACGGGACATATGTAAGCAAATTGCGCAAAAACATACACGAAGAAACAATTGCCGTATTTCAAATCGCCAATCTGCTCTTTACTTGTATTGCGCCTGCGCTCTACGGTCACTGGCGATGTGCGTCTGACCTATAATGCTAATTATTTGCATATTTCATAGCCACCGACGCATGATTTAAATCTCACTTGGTTTGTATACTTTCTTTAGGGTGTTACATTTTGTGTTGCTTGAAGTTATTTAATGCGCACCAGCCCCTTTACATGTTGGGTCTTCTATGGTACTAGGGTTCCAATTCACACACATGACAAAGTGGCCTCGATAGCGTGACCATACTAACTAGACTACCCTGGTCACTATTGAAGCGGTGCAATAAAACATGGCAAAAAAATTCTTTACGAAGCATAAAAAAGCCATAAGTGTATGTCATCATTTGTTTATTTTCTAATTATTTCCAAAATGTGATAAGTTACAATTCGGACACCCTTTACAATACATTCATTTTTACAATAAAATGCACAATATTACTAAGAATAAAATTTTTAAATTATAAATCGAGATAAGTAAATTTAAAAACTCCGTTAACCTATCGCACTTCTTGTTAGTGCAGAAGTATGTAAGTGGACACCACAACTTTCCCCGAAAACGCTGAGAGGAGGCAGCTATGAAATAATAATTACCAAGAGAGACGTAGCAAGTGTTCTATTTTCTCAATTCTCAGAAAGTACTCCTTAAGACTCATGAAAATGAAATATATTTTCAACTTACGTCTACCGTTCCGAAAGTAAAATCTCTTTCCCAGAACGGTTCAATCACTGTAAGGAAGCAGCAGTACATAATTACGGTAATTGGCTTGCTCTTGTGAAACCACGGAATTCCTTATTTAATGAACATTCTTTGCATATCCAAAGACTCGTTAATTTCTTCACTTGAAAAGCCGTTGTATAAAACTAAAACAGCCCCCAAATTTCACTCCTTGAACAGTTTGTAACACTCTGAGTAGAATAGAACATTAGAGTGTTCTTTGATTTAGGGGAACTAAAAGGAAAAGGTTTTTAAATATAGAAGTTTCACAGATATACGTAGAAGGTAATATTTTTGAAGGAGTCAACGGAACTCTTGGAGTTTAATTTACAGCGTCGTATAAAAAAATATCAACTCAGAAGTATTCTATTCCTAAAGTCACTTATTCTTTGTGAATAAATATATCAAAGGCAAATGCATCCTAATTACAGTTTCTGATATTTTCTTTCAAACAAATTTGTTTTCTTTTGGATGTAAATATCTTTTGAAGGATTTCATAAAACCTTTTTTAGAAATTTTAAGGATCTGAAAAAGTAATGAAGTAGAGTACTGAAAATTCGAAATAATGTGGAATGAAGGGTGGCCGAATTTGCTTAAATGCCGGGTTTTAGAGAATGGGATTAAAAAGGAATTCCTCAAAAAATATTGTACTCCAATTGAATGTATTGTTTGCTTGAAAGTAAAGTAGAAAATATAAACTTCCCAAATATCCTTAAACAAATAAACATTACATATTTTGTGAGTACATAGAACATGTAATACATGAAACTGAAAATTAATCAATGCATAGCATGCAGTAATTCACCTGATCAAACAAAACTCAGAAATATGCTTACTGAAGACATAAAGCTCTATAATGTGAAAATAAAGTAGCCAAATTTTCAAAAACTGGCTAGTTTTCTTAAAGAAATGCGTGTAACATTCTGTTTTTATTTACTTTTTTTACATGCGAGGATATAAAGCAGTTATACGGAGTGCCGGGTGAGTGAGTAAGAGAATGAATGAATGTAGTGTTTTATGGCGCAAGAGCCAATTTTGGCTAAGCTGCGCCAAAAGAGCTTTTTAAGTATTAAAAGTATAAAATTAGTAAAACATTTTATGATTAAAATATTAAAATATCATTAAAAAGTATTAAAAGCAAAAGTTAATAAATTTTGGTGGGGGTTTCCCCACCAAGTCAGAAAAGCGTGTTTTTCGTAACTAAATTATTTAAAAAGGTAAAAAATTACCTCTTGCTGTTTTTAACACGGTGTTTTGGTTGGATTGTCAAAGTTGTAGCGAATAAACCTTTGATTAGGTTTATCAACTAATTCTACCTTGTAGGTGTAATAACCCAGATTTAAGATATAATCTAGATTCAGCTCAGACACATCCTCCACGTCATATAAAGGGTGTTTTTAGAGGTATAGAACTTTAATTTGCAATAAAACAACGATGTATTATTCGATTGACATGATTTTTTTTACTCGAAAGATAATCTTATGGCATTATATTTTAAGTATAATATCTGGCATATGACTGCCACGGCTGGCTCGGATGTAGTTCAATCTGGACGTCCTATTTCGAAGACTTTTCCCAACATTTGTGGCCGTATACCGGCAATAACACGGCGAATATTGTCTTCCAAATGGTCAAGCGTTTGTGACTTATTCGCATAGACCAATTACTTTACATAGCTCCACAGAAAATAGTCTAGCGGTGTTAAATCACAAGATCTTGGAGGTCAATTCATAGGTCCAAAACGTGAAATTAGGCGGTCACCAAACGTGTCTTTCAATAAATCGATTGTGGCACGAGCTGTGTGACATGTTGTGCCGTCTTGTTGGAACCACAGCTCCTGGACATCATGATTGTTCAATTCAGGATTGAAAAAGTTAGTAATCATGGCTCTGTACCGATCACCATTGACTGTAACGTTGTGGCCTTCATCGTTTTTGAAGAAGTACGGACCAATGATTTCACCAGCCCATAAAGCGCACCAAACAGGTAACGGTGTTTCGACATACACTTGTGGATTAGCTTCACTCCAAATGCGGCAGTTTTGTTTGTTGACGTAGCCATTCAACCAGAAGTTCACTTCATCGCTAATCAAAATTCGCTTATGAAAATCGGTAACAACGGCAATCTCGTTTTGGGCCCATTCGACGAATCTACGCCTTGCTTGATCATATTTAAAATGTAATGCCACATGATTATCTTTCGAATAAAAAAAATCATGTCAATCGAATGCTACGTCGTTGTTTTATTGCAATTTAAAGTTCTGTACCTCTAAAAAAACACCCTTTACTATCATATACTCTTCATACGTTGTGTACTCGGTAGGTGCTGATTTTCTAGGTTTATGAGGAGCTATCTTAATTTCTATTTTAGGTTTTATAGCGTTTGATGTGTTTTTAGGAAGACGTTTTTCCTACGGGGATTTGAAGTTTTTTTTTGCATCCTGGGATGTAGCAGTCATGGTATTGGATGTAGTTGTGGTTGTTTCAAGAACAGGATATGCGGAGGATGATGAAGATGCAGTAGACATAGAGTTAATTGTTAGAAGAGGTGGGAGCAGTATCTGTTACAGAAATAGGTGGTTGAGATTCTGATAATAACGTAACTATGACAGAAGATGTGGATGGTAAGAGTTGCGCCTGAGTTGATGTAGAGGATTTAGTAACTGCAGGGACTGAGGAAGATATATATGGCTGCGGAACGGATACTAATGTTTTCAGTAAATGTAAAGGTGGACATACTATTTCCGTGATGGTTTCCTCAGTTTGGGTTGTTGATGTTATAGTTGAGAGCTCTGCAACTTGCTCATAAGTTTGGGATAATTGTGTGGTTAATAATTTTCTTGTGTTTCGAAGTATGATATATTTTTATTTATTTTCATTTCTTGGATTTGTTTTTATGTCTTCAATGGACATAATTTTGAATTTGCAGAATTTGGCTGTGAACAATTAACGCATTTCTGCCCTAGATTACAATCCGTGGAAGAATGTCCAACAGTTACGCATCTAGAGCACGTTAATTGTCCACTGCAGGCAGTCTGTGAGTGTCCAAACCTCTGGCATTTAAATCACCGCACAGGATCCGGAATGTATAGGCAAATTTTGCAATTAAGGTAACCGGCTTTTATTGTGGTCGGGATTTAGGGCTAATTAATGTCCAAATTAAATGTTTAGTTGGAATAATGGCAACGCCTTTTTTTAAAGTAATTCTTCTGACCTGAACCCCAGCCTGGTCTGAAAATCCCTCAAGGATCTCAGCATCAGAAGAGCACAACAGGTCAGGTTCGGAAATGGCACCTCGACAGAAATTCAAAGATTTATGAGGGGTAACTAGAAGGGCAGTCTAGAAATAATTTTGCAGATAAATGAGATTCTGACTGAATGTTTGATTTTGTCTCTACAAGTAAATTACCTGATCGCATTTTTTAACGGATTTTGGTTCGCCTATAGCTTGGAGAGCTTCGAAAATTGCAAAAGGGGATTTTTTAGATATTTCATTGTTAGGCAGTGATAGTATAAAAAAAAATGTTCAGAACTGGCAGTATGTTAAATGTTGAGAGTCGTGGGTAAAACAAGGCCTTTACCCGGGCGCAGCAGCATTCGATCCATAAGTTCGCGTAAAAAACTTCGTTCTGGCGTGCCTCCACCCACCATGGAGTCCAACAAGGGAGGCAGTGTGCCGGTCGTCTGGCAAAAACCAGGCACGGCGCTTACATGGAGTACACTCTGAATATAATGCTACAGCATCACGGCGATGATCCATTGGGTAAACCCACCACCCCTTATCTGCAGCACACCCTACAGCAGTGCCTCTTCGGAGACACCGAAGAGACGTACCACCAGCCGATTGACAGGAGCGGGCTCACTCCCGCCGTCCGTCTACAGTGAAGCGTTGCACAAAGGGAACGCAAAGGATCTCCAGAACGCCATTTTCCTCCTTACGGACGCTGCACACGGCAAACATGCGAGTCGAAAAACCAAAGGTGTTAGTCGAAAAGAAATAAAGCAACTTAATGAAAGTATTTAAAGAAATATACGAAAAAGAAACTAAATGAACGCAATACAAAATGTAAACCACAATATTTTAATAATAAATTGTAACATTTCTCATAAGAAAAATGATTTGAAATGTATTCATTTTATTATGTTTATCTGTGGTCTTGACGTGAAAATCTGTGATCTAGACGGGAAAAGAAAGAAATGATAAATTGAATGACAAGAAGGAGGGTCGAAAATAGAAAAAGATCATTAGGGTACCCCAGGTTCGTGAAGCCCGTATTAAAGATAGTAAATCGCCAAAGATAGTAAACCCCTAGGGAAAAGGAATAGATCACTAGGGTACCTTGGGATTGTGACACCCGTACTCACCTGGCGAGCCCCTTGAGGAGCGGATTGCTGGGATATCGAGTGTTGAGATTTCGGGACTCTGCTGTATTACGTTTTTTCCCATAAATAAACAAATCCTATGTAATTTTACTGAATATTAACTAATTTTTCAAGCTCTCTCAATACAAGTGTAGTTTAAAACTCATAATATTCAATAAAATCTTTTCTTAAGGCTTAAATTAAAAGCTTAAATTTATTAATTTTTAATTATTAAATTTTAAATATGCATTTATATTTATAGTTAAATAGGAATGTATTCTCTAAAACATATTTTTGCGATAATTGAAGGCATAATACGCCGCTACATTTTAATCCGTGACACAAACAAAAGGGAGTCTTTAAAAATTGGAGTAGGGGGTTTGTGTTCTGATTTTAGAATTTTAAACGATAAAGTACGATGTTTGTTAAAATTGGTTTGATGAACTTACAAGGAATTTGATCTCTGAAGCAACTCGACTTGTGGAGACGGAGGTGACCTAAGGCTCTGAAAACAACCATATCTCACTCACATACTCACTGAGCCTTGAATTAACAATTTTTTTCTCTTTCATTTATTTTACAGAACTACATAAAAGACGAGCTCACATAATTTATAGATAAGATTAATTCAGTTACAAATAAGGCTCATGCATTTTAATTATGGACAAGTATTAACACAGTTTTCTAAAAAAACGAAATTTTAAGTTTTTAAATACGTTTTTTTAGTGACGGTGAAGTGGTAAGATTGGCAACAGGATCTCCACACCAAACTTCAAATCCACGCCAACGTTAGGACTTTGACCTTCGATAGGTTTTACGTGTATAAGCCCAAGAAAACTTTTTTTTAAAAAATGGAAATAATTTCGACTATCAACATTGATATGATTTGGAAATGTATAATATTACATAATAAGTACTTAATGTATGAAAAATATAGAATTTAAATTTATTTCAAAGCAATATTAACAAGAAAAAATTTCTTCTTGTTCCATATTTCTGGTTCTGAGGTTATGAAAACAACTTAAAATTCATATTTAATAAAAAAATAGTTTACATTGAAAGCATAAAACTTAATTAAATAGATTCAAGTCATTCAGCGTGTTTGAAAACTTTTGTTTTGCAACAGTCTTATTCTTCGCACATTTTTAAAAAAGAACAAAATATGTTACAAGAGGTAAATTGCGCAATGTTTTGGAAAAGTCGCATGAACTCTATTCCCAAAATAAAATGGTGTTAGTTTATTTCGATAATTTCTCTCACTAATATTTTTTAAACTTCTTTCTCAAATAAGCAGATGACTAAAAAATAAAAAAAAATTCTACTAAAGCAGCTTATTGATGCTACAATGTTTTCCGTTTTGTGTTCCAGCTTTTAGATTAGTTTTTGCTCTTATTGTCTATGGAGCAGAAGATCTTCCATCGAATGGATTGCTCCCTAGGTGGCCATAACACACTCACACTTTACCGAGTGGAATATTTTGTCTTTGTAAAGAAAGAGCAAGCCATTTCGATGTTTTTAAAATTTCAGTTTTCAAAAATAATGGATGAAAAAAAATCGAACTTCTTAATTCGCCAGTGTAATATTTTTTTATACTTAAATGTAGAGATTGTGTGATACAATTTTTCCGGTTATGTACGTCCATTAATAGAATGGTTCCACCTGATGCCTTATAATACGATTCATAGGGACAAATTATTGTCAGTGTTATTGAAGATATCACCATTCTCTTCTATAAGCATTATAAAAAAATGGAGAGTTAAAATATGGACCTGATAATTGTTACTATGGTTCCTGAAATGATTATTTTACAAAATATAAATAAAAAAAAGTATCAAAATAATAAAGTCCAGTAACCAAAAAAAGTCAGTTGAAACACTAAAAGCTTAGTTTAGATAACAAATTTAATATAAAAAGGCAGACTATAACAATTCATATGTTTAGAAAAACCAAAACATTAGTAGCTAATATATATATATATATATATATATATATATATATATATATATATATATATATATATATATATAATGTAATATATATGTATATATGTATATATATATTGTAATATATATATATGTATATATATAATGTAATATATATGTATATATGTATATATATATTGTAATATATATATATGTATATATATAATGTAATATATATATATATATATATGTATATATATATAATGTAATATATATATATATATATGTATATATATAATGTAATATATATATATATTCAAAGAAAACACACACACAATCAAAAAACATTATATTTCTATATAGTATTATGTGTTCGCGATATTACTGTGGTTTCCAATAGTTGAGAACAAATTAAAAAGTTGCAATAAATCATACATATTACTTCAAAATCCTTTAAAATGAGAATATATTATTAATTAAAAACGAATTTTATCTATATGCAGAAGAATGGCAGAAACATTACTTTAAGTAAAAAAGGATTTAGTTGAAAATTAATTCTTGAGGAAGGAACAGCCATTCAAAAGGAACGGTATTATACTGAACAATTTCTTTCTTATCTAAACGTAAAAATGAGCTCAAGGTGACATTTGTTGCATAATTGCATTATAGAAACCTAGACCAACTCATTATGTAGAAACTAAATGATGACCAATCCATGATTATAGCCACTTGCTGAAATAGGTTCAATTTACTAGTTCAGATTTTTAAGAAACAACCAAGCGTAAACCGGAGTTACACTATTTTTCACATGATTGGTACTTACAATTTGATGTGCACTTTGTGACAGGGTTGTACCTTCCTGTCACTTTAAATACATAATTGATTTTTCTATAGAAAAGAGAGTATCAGTAATGAGAATTCGCAGAAAATTGAATAATAGAGGTGGGTTTTTCTAGGCTAATGTTTTAATCCTAATCTCGTTGAGCATTTGTGGGCAAGTAGGCAAGTTAATGTCTTATATCCCCCTCCTCAAATTTTACATGGGCTCAAAAAGCATGAGAAAACACCTCATGGACATAATGAAGGAGTACTATTATCCATGTGAACCCTTGGGTGCTGATTTGATATTGGGGGTAATAGTCCCAAATTGTTGTTTTTGATCGCCAAGATGGGTGATAACATTACGATATGGTTACCTTAATACTTTTATCGTCTATTGATGTGGTTTCCATGGGGATAACGCAGTGTTTCTCAAACTTTCAATACTGACGACCGAATTTTCAATCATAATTGTTGCCCCCTGTACAACAATAATGTATTTACTGCAATAAAAAGGCACTTTGACGCTGAAGCTACATTACGATATCAATTATAAACTATATAAGTAGTAAATTTTGTGTATGTTACATTTAAGTAACATATATTTTAAGAAAACTACTTAAAATATATATTACTTACTTATTATTATGTTATTACTTACTTATTATTATGTTATTTTCCTTTCTCTAATTTTTAAATTGGAACTTATCGCAAAATGATATATTTAATTAAAGATTTATTTCCTTCAGCATCCCTTTCTCAAAGTACAAATGTCATTAGGAAAATAGTCTAGTCTATGTTGCTCTCTATCATATCCATCACATATGGCATTATCGGGTACGTTTGCGTGAGTCTGGGCAACCTATCGGATATCTGCGCAAAACATGTAAAAATGCTTTTCCTCGTACGATTCCAGTCAGTTTTGGTCAACTCCATACTTCTATAGATACCGAATCTAGCTTGAATGTAGATTGTTTAATTTGCACGATAGTTGCAATTCACGGTAATTAAGTATTTACGGCAGTAGATTTAAAAAAAATCATACATACATTTTTCAGTCGTTGGCAAACATTCGACGATAATAAAGGATAAACAAGTACACAACGAGCATGGTTCCAAAAATTAAATCAAGGAAATATTTTCAAAAATACTTAAATTTTGGATTTACCACTACTCAAGTAAATGATGGGGGGAAACCCCAGCTCGTTATGTGTTAAAACTTACAAATCTGAAGAACCACATGTGAATGTTGGTTTTAAAACCATGTAAAATCGCTTAGCCATGTTGGCAAAGAATTTTAAAAAAGTATTTTCTTAATGAGGGCAACTTGGTAGTAAGTTACGAGTCGATTAGGGATCTATTTCAAGATATTCTAGAAAGGCTGTCAACTTCCGAAGAAGAACTCTTCATAGATTTCACATCCAGTGAAAAATTAAAAGGCAATTTTGTAATAAATCGCTCGTTGAATTTTGGGAAGAGGTGGATGATGAATTTTCTGCACTGAAAACAAAAGCACTTCATATACTATTACCATTTTCAACATCCTACCTTAGTTAAACCGGATTTTCTGTGGTGGCTGCTTTAAAAACAAAATATAGATATCAGCTAAATACAGAAAAAATAACTCAGACCGTCAATTTCTGATATTAAACCTTCCTTTGAAAAGCTTTGCTCTACAAGACCAGACCATGGAAATCACTAATAATTATTAAACTATTTCTTAATTTAGTGTTAAGAAATTATTTATAACATAAATTCTTCAGAGTACTGTTACATTAAACATATACTGGGTGAAACACCGGCTCTTTTCGCTCGAATTCATTTTTTAAAAAAATAAAACATTATTCTTGATATAATAGCTGAACTGTAAGGAGAGAAATACTGCGTGCACGACATTGTATACAAAAATGTAAAATAATTTTTTTTTAGATAAATGCTATAATTGTAAATAACTGTAAAGAACTTTCATTTTAAAACTCACATAATTAGCATTTAAAATTAATGTTAAATAATGAAAAAAATAATATAAAATTCCGATGAAGATTAATTGTGTTATTTTTTAATATTTAAAGCGAGACTTCAAAAAATGTCTTAACCCGGGAGCATGCGCGCACTCGATACTAACGCTAATGGTAGTGCGGGGGACTCAGTCACCCCAATCATTTGTTAATAATTATTTTTATTGTACACGATACAAATCTGAAATCCAGTGAATAATTTAACTAAGAGAATTTATATTTACAGACTTTCAAGAACTATTTAATTTTTCTTTGATGATTTGAGAAAAAATCCAATAAAACTGAACTAAAATAATTCAAAGTGCAAGACCTTAATAAGAAACACAAATCACACACACACAGAGACTTTTCACTAATAATACAGAAATGTTATTTGCTGG
Source organism: Trichonephila clavipes (assembly GCA_019973935.1). Classification (NCBI taxonomy): domain Eukaryota; kingdom Metazoa; phylum Arthropoda; class Arachnida; order Araneae; family Nephilidae; genus Trichonephila; species Trichonephila clavipes. The sequence goes on from BMAU01021000.1 coordinate 82,963, forward strand.
CAAAACTGTCATATTTCGTTCAAGTTATTGTAATTTTAATGAGCTTTCATGATCGATTGAGTGAATATGAACGTCGCCCTGTTCAGCTACATGAGGGCTTTTGAAGACGTACTACGTAATTTAGAACCATGGTCAAGTGACGAGGACGGTACTTGAGCTGGCCTCTTTTAACTACCACACCATTCCAACAAGATAGCTTTCGACACATTTAACGTGCATCTCTCCCCTACACGGCGGGTCTTTAGAGGTACTGGGCTCGAACTCGTGACAACTTTTGTGATCAACAAATAGCAAGTTAAGAGGTCACAGGGGTGTTAAAAATGTTTCGAGAGCACAAAATACAAACAATTTTCGACTAGAAATAATTCTTTGAGGTTAAAATGAAATAATTTGATTCTTTTACACATTTCTTATAAAGGAATAAAGTTTCAAAAAAGTATAAAATATCTAAAATATAATCATAATTTTGAAAATAATAAGCACATAAAAATAAGAAAAAAATTTGTAAGAAACAAATAGTAAGTTTTACGACGCGCATGATTTTTCTCCAATAATAATTCTAATTACTAGCAATAAGTTGATTTATAAAGTCAAATAAATCCTTATTACATGCTGGCCTATTTATATAAATAGAATAAAAAATAATATTTTTAAAAATAAAAAAGTACGTTTTTTAATTTTTTTTTTAAAAAATTCAATTTTTGTTGAAATATTTCAAAAAATTAAAAATTTATAATACTATAAATAGCTAGGATTTGAAGATTATAAAGTAATTTATAATTCTGTAAACTTTTATACATCAAAGCATGATAGTTTTTGAAACTTAATACGCGTAATTGAAAAAAACTCAAACTGAGAAAAAAGTCTTTAAAGTTTTAAATTGAATTTGGGAAAATTAATCTTAAAACTTACATCCTAAAATGCCTAAGGATCATAAGATATAACTTCCTGTTCCTGAAACAGCTCAATTTGTTTACTCTTTTTAATTTTATGGCTCTGCGAGCTTCAAAAGAGGATACTAAGTGCTTCTGTCTTGACGAATAGATTCGACGATTGTCACGTTCAGCCAGGGACACACAAACATTTCTGTTAATTTTTAAGACAAATTTCTCTAAAATAGTAATAAGTATTTGATTTTCATTTTTAAACACTAGATCATTGCTAGATTTGCAGCAATCTCTGCAATCTGAAGACTAGAACCAATCGTCTTAGGACAAAACTCCAAAATTAATGAATTTAAACTTTCATTAGGATCCTGTGTCTTACCACCTAAACATTTCTTCAGGAGTGCCGGATGAGATAAATCTGCAAATACAGGCTTAATTACATCTAGAACAGCTTTAGCAACTGATGGTTTGTGTTTATAATTTTGTAAATTATTATTAATTGCGGCATTATACTTACACCATGTATTTGGATTTGTAGGACAAAACCAGTGCATCGGCTCATCATCAGTACTGCAAGATTGACCCCAAAAAGACCAAATGGCTTTCCGCATTTCCTTTACACAAGTAGAATTGCATCGAATAGCATTACCATAGTAATGCGCAAGTTTATCATTTTAACTATCAGTTAACCTACCTTTACCGCCTATAATTTCACCATCAGATAATTTATTTTTACAATATACTTATTTAAGCTTCCTAAGTCTTGTACCCATTCTCTTTTGCACATGGCCTACACATTCTATTTTCTGAATAAGATGGTCATCGCCGTATGGCTTGTTTTCAGTAAGGGCATTGAATGTTTTTGTGTCGCCATCTCCTATGTAGTTCGAATATTTCAGGCTGTGAAGCTTTTCTGATCGATTAAAAATTCTCAACATCCCGTCAACCTCCATCTTACCAGCAGAGCCAGAATAATTTTTTCTACATGAAATCTTATACAGTCTTTGCCATTTATTGTACTTCATACCAAACTTTACCCCTTTATAATTGTCGCATCCTTTGCAAAATGAGGACAACACTTCCCTATCCAAAATTTTACCTGCTTCGGCCCCTATTGCAGTACATACTCCAATCAACGATGAATGTCCTCTCGTCTTCCAGGTACCATCACCACTTACCGTTAAAAGGTTATCAGGTGTCGAGGAATTTTCTTCGACAGCTGCCCTTTTCATGCTTTCTTCGGTGACCTCCTTCACAACAAGTGAAAGTTTATCATTAATAATATATGATTTTTGTTCAGCAGGATTAGGAAGACTCATTACAGCCTAAAAGGTTTTTAATGACTCTAAGCCTTGGCCTATGCATCTCATTGCTAAAATAGACCTGTTAATTTCTGGAGCATTATTTTTATTCCCAGTGTTTTCACAGCTTGAAAAAGTACAAACACTCCCACAGTTTTTACAACGTATTTCAAAATACGAACATAAATTACAAGTGGACTTTTCATTAATTGTTAATGGTTTATGACATTTTAAACAACATGATACTTATAAAATAGAGTTAAAGGTTGAAATATAATAAAAAATACGATATCCTTTGAAGTTTTCACTTACCTTAACAATATTTGACTTTAATGAAGTCTGAGTTCCTGAGATTTTATTACTGGAAGCACACACTAATCTGTATCTCTCCTTTCTGCAACATGTGTATGAGGACATACCTTCATGATTTGGTTTCCTCTAAATCTTCTTTTCTTAGGACGTTTACCTGAAGGATTACGATGTGTATTTTCCATTTCAATCGGGAGAGTTTTGTTTTCAATTTTGATAAAAGGTTTTAAACAACGCTGTTTTGAACTTCGATAAGTCATTTCAAACAACATGCTAGCATTACCAAAACAGAATAAAAATACATTAAAAAAGTGTGTGTTCAGTTGCAAGCTTCCTTCTCATTTAACCAAGTGTTTAAAATATTTCATGAAGCTTTTTAAAAACAGAAAAATAAAACGTATGCTGAAATCAAGAATAAGTGGGTGTGGCATGTGGCCATTTAAACATTCTTATTACTACATTGCTTTTTGGAATTTTTCGAATAACTTTCGAAGTTTTTGTAGTACTAACACGTGGTTGGTATCAAAATGTTCAAAAGAAAATGAGGAACAACATATTTTGTTTCGAAAATTCGAAGAGAAATCCAAGAGAAACACCCTTGTGACCCCTTACGCTTTTTATTTCTTGTGTCTTTTTGACAAGGTGAACTGAACCTTGTGGTACACTTATGGCTTCATATTTTAGTTGATGGAGTTCTTTAAGAAGCATTTGAAAATGTTCTTTTCGCTTCATGTTCATCGTGTTTCTCAATCATGAATAATATGCTATCTTTCAGCCGGCGCTTCTTTTGCTTGGTCAGTTTTAACTTCCTTTCAGTAGGGATCGCAGATGACCCACGCTACCGCTTTTGGGTTAAGAATGTATTCAGAATAAAATACGGTTGTTCTAAAAAGGATGATGACGTTTTTCACTATGCTTTAAATGTTTAAGTATACTCAAAAATAAATCTTGGCCAAATAATCCTGTAAATCAATCAATTATTTTCCAAATATCGTAAAACTCTTTACTATTTATAATTTTCCTAAGCAACAAATAAATACATAAAAGATGGGACGGAACTAATGTAGAACTAACCATACCAGTAAGTTTAAAAGGCCAATCAAATGATCAGCAAATGTATTATGCTGCCTGGATTAAAAGTGAATCACACACACACACATGTCTTCTCTATCTCATTTTCTTTCTACAACTAATGTAGTACAGTATTTCAATAATAATTACAGTGATGAATTGTTTACCTTAGAAATTTTCTCAGGGTCTAGGTTTCTTTTTTTCTTTTAACGAGTAATATTTTATGTTAAAACGTAATAAAAAAATCTCTCATTGAGGAAATACTGCAAATTAAATAAAATTTTTATTTTCTTTAATTTGATTTTGGGATCAATGATAGCTATTTGATGACGGGGAAACGTCAGATGATAAACGTAAATTATATCAGTGTTCTTGTGTATTTCTTTTATTATGGAAGAAAGTATTTTGTTTTATTTTCCGGTTATTTTTTTAAAAACACTTGTAGGGTTATCGCGCCCCCTATAGTGTGGGGGCGCACCTCAACTTGAGAAACACCGGGATAACGTATATTAGAAATAACTTTTATTGGTGTTTTCCCACTGTAACAGTATTAATTTCAGACGATTTTAATAAAAATTTCTAATTTCTGTAAAAATTTAACCATTTATAGTGTAATTTTTCTACCGTTTGCGTCTTGTTTTATTCTGTACTATTTTCGAATATGGATACTTCTTAAATGAGTGAGTACTAGAATATTTTTTTCTCAGATGATTAAATGTTGTTCTTTTAATTATCGCTATAAATCGTTTGTTTTCGTTTTATTTTACGTTTTAAAAATGGTTTTTTTTTGCGTTCTATGTTCGATGCAATGGACTTGATTCACCTAACGTCACAGTCACATGACACAAGATGTAAACAAATAGCCATGTGCTTCATTCGACTGAGTATGTAGCCGCCATTTTCGGATTTGCACATATTCTATCGTATAGCAAAATAATATACTGTAGCTTCTTAAATTGTCATAACGCAAAAGGAAAGTCTGACTTTTTGGGGTTTCCGCTAAAAAATCCATATTTATAAAAAAAGTGGTAACAAAACGTGGGCAGAAAAAATTTCAAACCAGCTAAGCATTCTTCAATATGTTCCAATTTTTTTTGAAGAAGCATACTTTATGTATTTATCTTTCACCAACAAAAGGATATTGAAACCGAATTCAGTGCCCACAAAGTTATATTTTTCGGAGCCACCATCTAACCAAATTTCGCAGAGAAGGAATCAATTTTCAATGTCTCAGAAATTAAAAGATGTTCCAAAAGACATTTCGACTGAAATGCGCGCGAGTACTTTTTAATTATTTCATTTTCAATACTTTTTGTTTTTATCAAATACGCCGACGATATTTCAAGTTTTAAAAAGAGTGATATATTTTTAGAGCATTTCGAATTTGTAGAATTTTAATTTTGCAAACGTAAAGAAACACACAGATTAGGGTACCACTTCTGTGATCTATTCTGAATGCTCTGTAACTGGTGAGTAAGTATGAAGTTGATGAACATCGTTTTTTTTTGTCATTTTAAGATGATTTTCAATAATAACTATGGACAAGTTCTACTTTGTAAACAACTACATTGACCTGTAACCCAACAATACTCCCAGTGTTATGTTCAGTATCTTTCCAAAAATACCTTGTAAACTTTTTTGATTCATTTAGAGCAAAGTTGACACACAATTGCTTGCTTATAGCTTTTTTTGGAAACTAATATGGAATGTTTAAAATCAGAACATCTATTATCGTAACTGTATTGGTTTCTTTTATTTTTTGTTTCTTTATTGTTTATCAAATGAAAAGTAATGACAAGTTTTTTTGGAATTTTTTTAAATAATTGTGTTTGTTAAATTTTGTATTATTTAAAATATAATTAGATACACTGCATGAACTTATTTTTACACATATAAAACTTCATTATAGTTATTGTATTACATTTTTTCCCCTATTTAACTAAAGAAAAATAGTTATAAATATATGAGAAGTACTTATTTTCATTACGTTAATTTTTGGCTAGTTTAAGATTAATCAGTGTGTTTAATTTATGAATTGCATGCACATATTTCACCTTAATAACTTTTTATAGTGAAAAGTATTGATAAATACTTAGAAAATGCATTTAAGAATCTTCTTTATTCTTACTTTACGGTTGAATTAGTGTATTTAATTGCTGAGAGAATTGTCTCATCCACATCAAATCCAAATTCTTTCTTGTACTTAAAAAACTAATGCTTGAAATTTTTTCATTTCAATTTTGTTTAATTTTATATAAATAAAGATTAATTATAATTCAGATTAGCAATAATTTTAATAGTTTTTAATCAGAATTCTAAATCTATAATTTATATTGTACTTTATAAATTATATCATGTTTAGAAAAATAACAATATATGTATATTAATATCTTAATTTATATGATATGTAGATAATTTCGAGTGATTATAAGGAATTGGAAACAATATCAAAGGCTAGATATCATGAAAAATCAACATGCAATGGGAACTAATTTTCCGATCCAGTTGTTCAGAGAGACAACAAAACATGTATTTAATAAAAAGCTGTTGTTTCCAATCTTTTTTGGAGACATTTATATGCACTTTGTGGAAAAAGAATGTACTTATACCTAGGGGAAAAATAGACTAAAAAATTAAATTCATTCCTGTATATTGTAATTTAAATATGTATATAATTTAGTACAGTCAAAATTCCCTCACGAGGGGCTGCTAAGAGAGGATATCACTGCAAAGTAGCAAGTTTGGATAGTGATTATGAGAAGAAGCACAGACTGGATAGTGTCAATGAACCAGCTCTCTTGAACTTTTAAAGAATATTAGTATGCATGTAATTAAATTCATTAGTTTTGTAATGCTGGTCTTAGTCTTTAAATTCTGTCAATGACAGTTTTTTTATAAAAGATTGAGATTGAATTTTACAAACTGCTTAATGAAGTTTATATGTACATACAAATAGATTTCTAGATATAAAATTAAATAAAAACATTTTTAAATAAATTTATTTAGTCATCTTCTTAAATAAGACAAAGATAAATACACTGTTAATTACAATAAATTGAGAATATATAATTATTATATTATTATATTAAGATTAGATAAGATTATATTATTATTATATTAATTTGCGACCATTTTGAACAATACAATGACATTATTTGCATATATTGGAATAATATATATTTTATTTGTAAGTATTTGAAGTATTAAGTGATTATTTGTCAAGTTTGAATATCATCCACTTAACACAGCGGACCTTCCCTTTTTGTGGTGAGTAGTCTTCTGCAATCTTGACCATCGGAAATTTAAAAAATTGCTTACTTGCCATTATTTTGAACTACTCAGTGTTTATTTACTATTTAAACTACATATTTTTATATTTGTAATTGTTTGACTTACATACTATTTACTTGTAATTATTTGAATTACACACTGCTTATTTTCAGTGACTAACACAAAGGTAGGATTTAGGAGTTCAAATTTCTCCCATAGAACTAAACATTTTTTTTAAATTTTTAGCAGAAATATCATGCCTAAATGCTTTCCTCAAAATTCTTTTAGAAATATAATTTCTCCCATGAAAGAAGTGTGTATACGCCACTGTTTATTATCAATTATTTTAATTATACAATTCTTTGAATTGCACAAAGTTACTAATATGTTGTTACTTCAAGCAGGGCTTATTATAACAATTTAAATTGCAAAGTGTTGATCTGCATAAAGTTTTTATTTGTAATTATATGAATAGCACATTAATTCTTACTTTGTAGCTAAGATGTAGTTTGCATTATGTTATCACATTTTCTTGTTGAAGTTCCTTTGTTTTGAAACAGTTTAATTATATCAATGCTAATTATGCCAACCCATTGATATGTTTTTCGTGAAATTAAGGATTGGTAAATCTACACACATGTGTGCACACAATATATTACTAGAAATTTTATTTGATATTTCCATCGCAACAGTATTTTGAATTTTTAATTTTGTTACAATAGTTTTTTATGAAAAATTTAAATTATTAGACACTTTTCCTTATACAAAGAAAAATGTTTTGGAAACAATGCCAAAACCTTTTTTTGTTTGAGAATCAAATTATAGAGTGATCATTCGCTGTACAGAATTTTCAATTTAAAAACCCAACCGTCCTTTACAGCAACAAATGACATTTAGTCATTGAAAAACTGTAATGCTTTAAATGGTATAGTAGGTATTATGCCTTCAGGAGCTTGCATCACATTTACATTGTGACAGAATTTCAGACAAGGAACTTTTTCTTTGAAGTAATCCAATGGATCTTCTTGAACTAAATGATGTTGTTATGGTTGATAAAGGATTCTTAATTGAGAAGAAGAGTTAGACAAAATTGGTTGTAAATTAAAAAGCCTTCTTTTTTCAAAGTTAAAATTCCATTTTATGCTTCTGAAACTGTTAACAACTGCAAAATGTCTGACAAGCGAGTTACTGTGGAAAGAGATGTTTCAAGAATCAAACAATATAAATATTTTGAAGGTGCTCTTCTATATGAAAGTTTATACAATGTTGACAGTGTATTTATTATAACATGTTTGTTGTGTAATTCTCCTGACTCTTTAACAAATGTAACATAAGAAAGCTCTTAATATAATGTTTCAGTTTAACTATATACTTATTCTATGTATATATACACAAACATTGAAACGAATCAATCGAGAATTGAATTCCAAATATGGCAATAAATTAATGCATTAAAATTTCCAGATTAAAATGTGTGTATAATAAAATATAAAATTGTGTACATATATGAAATATAAAAGTCCTGTTCACACACACACACACACACACATCCTTACATGACCAAAATAAAAAGCCATTTTTGAATCTATAATTCTCTTACAAAAAAATTGCAACATATTTGTGTGGTATTTATAAACACAACATTTGTTTTTAAGAGTTTGAATGTGGTATAAACCTATCATACAAATGTAGAATTTTTTTACTATATATAACAAATATGCATCTATTGGATTTTGCACAATTTGAAAATTTATCATTATAGATTAGATTTATTTTTGCATAAATATAAAAGTCTAAAAAAAGACACATGTATATTGATATTATCCTGATTATAAGTCCTGAATGAATTTGTTGCATTGAGTTACAAGTATTGACTCAAGAAGGGAAATTGGAGCAATTGTATACTTATCAAGAATTAGGATCATGAAACGCAGTAATAATAGATTTTTTTTAAGTTTATTTTTTAACTTTAAAGTACTAAAATATAGTACCACAATATATTATCATGTAGTTTGGTACATCATGAAAATATTCAGTTTTATCTGCAGTACTTGAATTTAAAAGTCTAATTGCATTATCAGCTGTGGGTGATTTTTAGATGCATCATTTTCAATAGTGAGTGTTCCATCTCTTCAAAATATTGCTTCTCAAGAAAAATTCATGATAAAGCTTCTAAGTTATATAAACAATTTTTAAAAAAGAAATTGACCTTGAAATCTATCTTAATTAAGTAACTGCGAAAAATTTAAAACATAATCAAACAGAAATGCTTTCAGTAATGCTAACTGAAATCACAATCATGTCACTGCAAGAGTCGATTGTGCTGAAAAATATTTTTCATTCAATTTAAGAGTGGAAAATTCCTTTAAAATGAAACTAAAACCAAAACCTAAGTTGTGGCCTTAATATAGTATGATTTGTACCAATACATCGTGAAGCCTTTATAAATATATATGTTTTAAAATACTAAAATTTGGAACTTTAATAGTCTTAGTAATTATCACCTATAAATGTTTGAAATTTATTTTTTATAAATCATCGTCTTCTTAGTTGGAAAAAATAGAAATGAATCATACTATGATATGGGGTTATTTTTAGGAATTCTTTGAAACACAAGCTATTACACTATAGGGGAATATCCTAAGTTGTTTTTGTGAAACATTTTCCAATATAGGAGCATAGTAAAGTTTTGTTACATAGCTAGAGTTTAAATTAGTAATTACAATTTATTTAATAGGCATCATTTATACACATTTAATTTTAATATTACATGATTATAATACAAATGAAGCATATGAAAATTTTCTTTTTAATTAAGAAATTAATTGTAATTTATAAAATGCATTTTCATATTCTGTTGAAAGACTTTTAGCGACATTGCTTAATTATGTACTCATGAAGAGTATTTTTCTAAGGTGTATGCCAAAAGAGCTTTTTTTGTCAGTTTCAATCTTTATTTGCATTAATATGGATATATAAAGTTTAAACATTTTTATTGTATACTAATTTTTGAAACACAACTATTCTATAAAAATTTCCAAGACATTGTAAGATTTTTACATATATATGATGAATCTGTAATGAAATAACATTTGCCAGCTTTGATTGTCTGACTTTACTTAATAACTATCATTTATGAAGGTTTGAAATTTGTTTTAGAAATGACTGTCTTCAAAGTTCAAAAAAGAAAATACTCTTAGTTCAAGAAATGAATCATGTTAAAACATAATTTTTAGAAATAATGACTAAATTTTATTAGATTATCCTTTATTACAAATTAGTCCTTATGAGTTATTAAATTACTTATAAATTGTCTAATAGATGTAAACCACACAAATACCGGTGGGCAAAAAGGCCGTAAAAATTTTAAAAATTCATAAAATCCGGAGAAATAAACGAAAAAAAAATGTTTGCAGGATCAGCATTAGTATGTCACGGGATTTCTTTTAAGCTAGAAAAAAAAATAATAATTCGAAAATCATCCGGAAGGTGGCGCTGTTACAAGCGTCTGTGGTGGAAATATGCACATTAGATGGCTATAAAAACCTTTGCTCTCAATGAATCCACATTCATTTCACCATTACAAACAGTGAATGTGAACAAAGATGCTCAGTGTGCCGGATAAAGCTTTGTTGGTGAAGTTATTTTACATGAACGAGGAATCAGCGACCATTGCCTTGCGTAAATTCCGAGTTCAGAAAAATTTGAAGAGTGGAAAAGGCCCTTTAACACCTGCAGGTCTCTTAAAGCTTGTTAAACGTTTTGAGGAAACTGGAAAGCTGGAGGATCGAGCACGAGCTGGATGACCATGCTTGAAAGAAGCACATGCACCCTGCATTGCTGTCGAAATGGAAGCGATTGCGTCCGAAGCAGCTTCAGGGACCAGCAGTTCTCGTGAAGCTGCCAGACGATTGGGCTTACTACCATCATCTGTCCGCAATATTTTTCGTTGAATCCTCCAGCTGTACCCCTACAAATTGCAATAGTGCCATGAACTTTTGCCAGCAGATACCGCACAGAGGGAAGCATTTGCGAAGTGGGCCTTCTCTAAAAGAGAGCAGGATCCCACCTGGGTTTTTAACATCTTGTGGACAGATGAAGCTCATTTCTTGCTTCATGGTGACGTTAACAACCATAAATGTCGCATTTGGGCGACCTCTAATCCACGTGAGTACACACAGAAGTCATTGTATTCCCCAAAAGTGACAGTATGGTGTGGTTTCACGGGATCATTTATCATAGGACCATTCTTCTTTGAAACGCAGTAACACATGGATAACGGAAACGGTAAATGCTCAGCGTTATCTAACGCTTCTGCGGGAGACTGTCGTGTCATGTTTAATTCAACGAGGTCAGATTTCGAATGTCACGTTCATGCAGGATGGAGCAACCAGTCACACTGCTAACCCGGTTAAGGCATTCCTGAAACAGACGTTCAGGGAAGACAGAATCGTTAGCAGGCGCTGCAGGTACCCATGGCATCCTCGGTCTCCAGATTTAACACCGGTAGACTTCTCGTTGTGGGGATATTTGAAATCTCGCGTGAATCTACCCGGTCCATCAAGTCTGTCGGAACTGAAAGATGCGATTCGCAGAGAAGTATCCTCCATACATCCGGACATGTTGCACTCTGCATTTGCTGGATTTGTCACTCGTCTGGAATGTCTTCTCCCCTGTGGTGGTGGTCATGTGGAACATATTCTGGTATAATAAAGTTGTGAAAGTTTTCTGTTCATTATTTATGCATTGTTTCTTTGATTTGCGTACATCAGCGCCACCTACCGGATGATTTTCGAATTATTATTTTTTTTTCTAGCTTAAAAAAATCCCGTGACAAACTAATGCTGAACCAACAAACTGTTTTTTTCTTTCATTTCTCCGGATTTTATGAATTTTTAAAATTTTTACGGCCTTTGTCCCACCCGGTATTTCCATGCAATTTAAAAAAATAAATCAATGAATAATACTAAAAATTTTGATATCCTAACAATATTACTGAAATGGATTTAAAAGAACATGAAAAAGGAAATTTTTATGAATATTAAAAAATAACAAATCAGGCTATTTTTTGTCGTAATTACAAGAAGTTTCTATGTAAAAAAATATAATAATATTTGCTAAGGAATAGCTTTGCTTACAAAGAACGAATGAATGTATATTTCAACTGATCTGCTCTGAAACAAGACACATTTTAGAATGTAAAAATATTGTTTGGAGTTCCAGGATTTAATGCTATCAATCCAAAAGAGCAAGAAAGCCTTCAGGAGCTATGAAAATTTATTGTTTAAAATCCTTAGAAGTGCCAGGTACAGTACCTTTATAACTCTAGAAATACAAATAACTAATGTATTCCATTAGCAGTCACTTGTCCTATTCAACAGCTGAAGTATTAACTAATCGTTGGCTGACTTTTAAGTAGTCAAAACAATACTTTGTTTTACAACAGAAAGTAATATTAACCAATTACACATTCATAACTAATTATTTACACCATTTTTAGCGTACAGTGCACAAATTTTGTAACAATATACTTATATATATGTATATATGAAGTAAAAACGACAAATAACTTGCAAAAATAATAATATCGCTATACAAAGTAACAAAACAAAGTACGAAAGTGTTTTGCGTTAGGCGGGAAACAATAGAAAACAAATATCACTAGATCATAATTTCATATGAACTTAGTCCATTGTAGTATTTTACATTTTAAAACAAGTAATATAAACAAATTAAGTCAATTCCTTATTAGGTCAACAAAGAAAAATTTTACTTTAGTTACTTTTTACTAAATATAAATTTGTATACACATATGATGGAATCACAATATTAAGTGGCAAAAAAAATTTGTTCAATAGAGCGTTGCATAATTATTTAAAATCCCATTGTGGCTGGCACTAATGAAGAAAGAATTTCTGAACCTTAAAGTATAAAAAACACGAAGCTAACGGACATAAGAATAAACTTAATTCTAATACAATAACTAAAACTATATATATATATATTTAGTCACGAAACAAAAACTAAAAATACTAGAAAATATATTAAAAATATTTAACGTACTAAAAAGAATTTAAAAAGAAAGTAAAATAATATTAGCAAACTCGAAAGTTAGCGCACAACCACAAGTGTAAAACGATAGGCTGTTATTGTTTACTTAAACGCACATGAAAAATCACATGATATGGGAGAGATCGCAGCGCCCTCTAATGATGAATAGAGCCCATTCCTTGACGGAACTTGCAGTGCAAGTTTCATATTGCAAACTTTCACTACTTTGTACTTAGAATTCTTAATTTTATGTAATTATTTTATTTATAATCTAACACAAAAATGCAATTATTACTTTTTTTAATAATCATCGTTATTTAAAATTGTTTCTTTTAACATTTATTTATAAATATTATTACATATTTTCTTATTTGTTTATAATTAATATTATTATTTATTTATAACTATTTCTGTTGTTTATTTATAGCTATTATGTTATTTATTTATAATTATGTAATACGAGTAATCTTATTTATTATTTTCATTCTTTTACATTTCCACGATTATTTTTTTATAATTATTACTAAATTCTATTATATGATTTTATTTCTAATAACTGTTATTAAATCGTACTATATGAATATGATATATAATTACGATTAAACAATAATATAAGATTATTATATGCTGTTTATAATAACTATTATTACATGTTACTTTTTATTCCCTATTATTGATATTCATTATTTATTGATTGATCCAGGATATTCTTAATATCTTCCTATATACTTTATTTGAAATACATCTCAATGTATTTCAAAACAATTCTTTAAAATTATTGTGTATCATTAAATTGACGTTCGGCCGCCATATTGGACTCCATTCCAGCTACAGCAAACGCGACTAGGCACGATCTTTTCGCGCCAAGCAACGCTTGGCGCAATTATTCCCAATATCAAACTAGTTCCTAGAAATAATTCATACATAAAAAAGTTGATTTACCTGATGTTATTAAAAATAGAAATACAGTAAAAACTGTTTTTGTGCGGTTGATAGGCAAGGCATAAAAATAAATTACACAAAAAAAATATTCTAAAATTTCTTAAATTTCTAACGCCAAGTATGTATTTGCCCAATTTATAAAATACTAAAGGTAAAACCTGACTTTGAATGAAGTGAGTGTGATTGAATATTAACGTCGCTTGATCGAGGGCTTTTGGCGACGGACCGGACTTCGCAGTGGAGGAGGGCTAATATTCTCCGCAACTCTACTTCTACATTGATAGAAAACATTACAGTTGCCCCAAAGCCGTTGAAATTCATACACCGCATAAAACAAAATCGCACAGAAAATATCACATAAAAAAGGACCGCACAAAAACAGGTTCTAAAAACATAATATGTTTTTAAATTCATGACTTATTTGTTAACTATAGTATAATAAATAATCATCGAGAGTTAACAAATTTGCTAACATAAATCCTAAAAACATTTATCTGAATATTGTGGATATGTAGACTTTAACGTGGTTTTTCTCTTACACAAATGGTAAAAAAAATTATTCAGTGTTTCAACATTAACTTTACATCAACACTAAATATTTCATATCCCAGAAGTGTAAGTATTTGCTTTTGAAATTACTTACATTAACCGCAGTATGGGATTGCTTTTTTTCAATTTGTAAGGAATACTTGTTTGATTTGATGCAAATTCAATTGCCAGAACAATCCTTATCATATTTGCTTTTATCCGTGCAAGTTTGAACGACAATGCCAAAAATATAATTCATTTTAGACTTAACCCTCCAAGCGGTTAGCACGGAAAATTCCGTCATTGTAAAGATACTTCAAAAATGCACTGCACGGGTTTTTTTGCCTTCAAGTAACATTTTCAAAAGCGGATTAGCCTTGCATTTCTAAAATCCTTTCCCCCTTTTAAAGGTTTAACATCTTGAAAGATAATTAGGGACCGTGGAAGCAACACAGCAGGACACTGATAGGAAGTTTTATGGCTCGCAGGGAACCCCGTGTTTTGACCCTGGAGCAATCCTAAGAAATCGGGGAAAAATTTCTTTAGACCTCAGGAAGTGTTTGTTTGTTAGCTGATATTTTAAAAGTTTTGAAAAGTCCCAAAGCATAAGTAAAATGTGTTACAATTCCCCTTTGGATTCATATTAATTTGAAATTGTAACAAGTTTGGGCGTGTCAGGGCAATATGCTATTTTATACAGTTAGACAAATTACCTTTTTTAAAGTATATTCTTTCGCTTCATTTTCTTATTTTAATCAAAGCTTTCAGTTTTTGAAACAAGATTATTTTATTATAAGATACCGAAAAAATTAATAAAACACCAAACTCTTTAAAATTTGAAACCTTTTCAATTTTCCAACCACTAAAAATGAATAAATTTAAACTTCATCAAATCATTTGAAACATTTTCTTACACTTTGGTAAAAATAAAAACGAAAAAAAAAAACTAATTAAGATTTATTAGTTTTTTTTTTTAGATTTCAAAGCCCAAGTGTTCAGGGAAGTTTAAGTACAGTGTGTGTGTGTGTGCCTGGTTATATATTGTTAAAATACACCGAATTATATTTGAATTTTAAGTGCTTGAACTTCAGTTTACATCAAAGACAACATGAATAAAGAATTTCCCACATTTTTTTCATAACTTGAATGTTTGAATAAATGTTAAACAAAAATATACGGAAACATTTACTGTAGACATTTATGCATATAAATAAACATACAAATCAATTTTAAATTCGAGCTATTCAAAAACATTCGAAGTATTCTCCAAAAATATTTATTTATGCAAAATACTTCAACATTTATCTTTTTTTAAGGGCTAACTGAATAAGTAATTAAAATCTGAATATTTTTTGAAATCTTGACCATATAAAGCTAGAAATTTTATATTAGAAATTCCATTTGAAATTTCGAAAAAAAATATATCGCACAGTAAAAATCATATACCATAAGTTCTAGCAACTCTTTGAGTATAATAAAAATTTCAAATTTTATTATATAGCTTATTTGGTATTTTTTAATATATTTCGAAGATTTCAGACAATTCAGTTGAAAACTGCATGCTAAGAGCAAAAAATATACTAAAAAAATCGTCGAATATACAATAAAGTTTTACATAGAAGCAAAACTGAGAAGCTAAAGCGTAGGAATGAAAAATTTTGAGTATATCTGAAGTAGTTTTCGAAATATTTATTATAAAGTTCAGAAAATTTGTGTGCGATATGTTATACTTAATATAAATTAAATGGTTAAAATAATATGTTAATAATAGTCATGTAATCGTTTGATGACACAATCATATACTAATAAAATTATAATGGTTATTGATGCGAATGTCAATAATTTTATGTAATTTTAAATTCAGACATTAAGATATTGATGTAAAAAATATAAAATGACCATCTAAAATACATGAAAAATGCAGTCTGCTATAAAATGATCTTGGCAAACAAAATACGGCATTTTTACTTCCTATGGCAGCGCCGGCTTAGTCAGGGACGATCTGGATCAGAGAGGGAACCGCGGTTTTGATGGATGCCGCTCTAGCTTTTAAAGTTCTCAGGAAAAAAATATATATATAAATTACAAATGCAAAAATAAGTATGGTAATTTTCCATACATTTTTATAACAACGAATTGTGGAATTGGCTCCCAATACTTTGTTGTGTTTGACAATATCTAAGGTAACAAACCATACTTTAGACGGATTTGCACTCCTTTTTCGTAACCGTATTCTTTTTAAAATTAATTCGTGCAGCCAAAATACACTTTTTGCACTCTTAAAAATGTATGTAAACTATAACAGTTAATTTTAATTTATTCAACTTGTGAAATGTTCATAATTAACAATTTCCGTCTAAACAGTTCACATGAAAAAAAAAGTTTAAATCCCTCATTCATTAGGGAATTATGTAAGATTCCAACATTAAGTTTTATTTTTCACCGAATAGGGTCGAGTGGTAGTGCATCGTGCTTCCACACCACAGGTCTTGGGTTCTATTAACGGCTGAGCAAGGTCGACTCTGCCTTTCATCCCCGCTATATTGGGTCGATAAATGAGTACCAAGATTGCTTCGGGTCTTAAAGACTGAATTTCTCTCTTCAGACAGACCACCAAATCGGGACATCTGTTCATGCACCTCAGCGCCCAATGGTCACGTATATTGGGATGGGCATAGTAGTTACTGGTCCTCATGGTTTGTTGTGCCACTGAGTGTGAGTTTTAAGTTTGAGGATTACCTCACTTTGGGGATACCCCTTAGATAAATATGTATTTCCACTCATTTGCAATTCAACATTTTTCTTTCAATTACGTTTATTTCAGAAGGAAGTTTGATTTTTCAAATGTATTTGCCTAATAACATGTATATCTGTGTATTATATTAAAATTTTGATCAATCCAAAATTACATGTTTTTTGCTCCTCTGAAAGCTTTTAGGATTTTAGAACTGATTTTACAATCCATATGCGTTTTATAGTAGTATATTTAAAAATGATAAAGACATTTTTACGACTTTGTGAGCTTTTATGCCTCGTTTATAAATATAAAAAAGTGCATTCAGCTACAGTTTTTAAAATGTACTGAAATAAGTGGAGGAATAGGATATTTACATATTATGAATATGCTTGACTGCAGTAAGATATATTTATATATTTCAGTTTCTTTACAATTTGAATAGAAGTTGTAAACCACATTTTGCGAATAGTTTGATAATGAATATAAACCCATAGGCTGTTTAATATTGTAAAGTGTTTTTTATACGAGCACACATTAAAATAAGGCTCATTTGCAGTTATATGATCAGCTTTAGTGATATTTAAATTTTAAAAAATAGTCTGCACGTACGAAAACATTCTTTCAAAACCACACACCACATCTCATACTATTTCTTCCATACAGCAGGAAATATTTGTGTATAGTCAAAAATTTTAATACAGGATACATTTCAAAATGTTAAAATTGTTTTTAAAATTTGGTATGGATACATTGTGGAACTGTCGGTTAACTTCACTGAGCAAAATTGTTTTAAGTGTACTGTTTTTTGAAAGACAAAATTAATTAGGGAGAACTTTTCTCACAATAGAATTTGTAATGACTGAATTGTGTGAAAATGTAGTTATCGATGTGTGACATTTTTCCTTGTAATAAAAGAAACAGAAAGATAAGAAATTAAACTTGAGTAGAATATGGTTAGAAGTACTGTCATGCGCATTTGAAGAAGTAGATCCCCCATTTAAGGCTACAGTGGACAGTTAAAATGTGGAAAATTGACTAAAATATCGAAAAAAATTTTTTGACTAATTTTAATATTATATTAGCCTCTCTATCAAACGCAAAAAAAATTTTTAGTTTCATGCATTTTTTACTTAGTTATGGGGTAGTTCCGTTTCAGTTATCCATGACCACGCCCCTTTGTTTACATTCTGATGTCATGCTGACAAAGCTGTCATGTACTTTGACAGTACGAATTTTATTTACTGCAGACATAGCCTCTCTAATTTTTATTTTTATATGTTAATTTATCAAGGTCTGGATGGCAACAATTTGTTTTAACTGTATCTGAAACCTAAATCGCGGCATTATTTGTTTACAATTCGTTCGAACTTGCGTTTGCATTTTTCGTTCAATTTTATTCAAACTTTATATTGATTTTACCAAAACAAAAAGTTCTTTTCAGAACTAAAGTTCATTTTAACTTACCTTTGTTATTTAAAATTTTTATACTTGATCTTATATCATCGAGATATAGAAAACCTAAAGGTCGTCGTACCAAAAGGAGAAAGATGTTGGCTGAAAATAGCAAGAAGCGATGGCAGAAATTTTCTAAAACTGTTGATGAAAAAAACAGTAATAGTATGGTATTGCAGAGATACATTATCTGAACCGAGTACATCTTCCCAACCTGAGGCAAGCTATATTTTCACACACAAGGCTGTTTTTTCTGAACTATTGCAGAGAGTTACTTGTAAATATGTCATGAAAGCTATGGAAGTGTTTTTTCAAGTTTCCAAGAAGAGGCCAAAAACTCACATGATATAAACAGCAAACTGGTGAGTGCCGTCCTATCCATAGGCAGAGGGCATGCTGCTTTGGAAACGTTTTCATCTGTGTTCAACATGCCAACGATGGACCGAAAAACCTTTGCCAAATGCATGCACAACTTATCCGTGAAAAACAAAGAGGTGAAGAAAAAAATGCTCGAAATATCACGTCAAGCTGCTAGAGAAGCTCACGTAAAAGTTCATGCTTCTCTAAAAAATCAGTAAATAATTGATGTGAGTGTGTCATATGTCGGTACTTGACAAAAACAAGGACATACATCTAACCTAGGATTAGGAATATTCATCGATATCCTTAGTGAACTTGTCCTTGACTTTGAAGTATTGTCGAAATACTGTCAGAATTGTGTAGTTGCTGGTCGAGATATGAGAGTCGATAGTGCGGAGTTTCACATATAGCAAAAAAGACATGCGGATGACTGTGACAAAAAAATTGATGGAACTTCTGGAGCCATGGAGATGCACGCTGCACTAATTATGTGAAGGTGGTCAATTAGTGATTGCCAAATGAGATTCGTTTCCATGCTGAGTGATGGTGACTCAAAAACATTTAAATTTTTGTCGGGCAATAAAATATATGGTTTTGATCTAAAAATCCAAAAGGAAGAGTGCCTGAATCATATTGCAAAGAGGCTAGGCACATCGTTGCGTAACAAAGTGAAAGAATGGAAGGTGAAAAAAGTGACCCTTGGTGGGCGTCAGCAGGGAAGCCTTACAGATAAAAACATCACAAAGTTGCAAAATTACTATAGAAAGGCAATAAAAGATAACGTCCCTGATACCGATAAAATGAAAACTGCTATATGTGCCAGCCTGATGCATTGCTCGTCAACTGACAAAAAGCCTATGCATGGTAAGTGTCCTGAAGGGGAATCATCATGGTGTTTCTATAAAAGAGCTATAGCCAAAAATGAAACCCCAGGGTCACACAGTTCCATGAGAACTTACTTGTCGCCACAAGTAGTGGAGAGAATTATGCCTGTTTATCAACGTTTAGCTTCAGACACCATTCTTGAAAGATGCGTAGCATGCAAGACGCAAAATTCGAATGGAAGTCTGCATAGCTGCATTTGGCGAAAATGCCCAAAAGAGGTATTCGTCTCCAAAAGGATGCTGGAAATAGCTGTGACAGATGCCATCGAAAAGCACAATTTGGGCTATGTGAAATCTCTTGAAGCGAAAGAGGACTCATGTCTAAATGACAGTTTTTCTTTGACTATTGCAGAAAGACAAGATAAACGACGCATTTCTCAGAATATTTCTACGAAACAAAAGAAAAGGAAAAGAAATGCCACGAATGCAAATGCAGCCTATAGTGCCGGTGCTTTTTAATTTTTTTTATCAGACTTAGCAAACAGTTTTCTTGTTATGTGTAATTGGATTTGTTATTTTTTTGAATTTTTGTAATTTAATTGTATTGAAATATTTTATTTTTACTCATTTTGATTGATGAAATAATAATGAAATACATTCTGTTAATTTTTAATTTAGATTTTATTGGAATGTGTTCTTGCTTACTTCAATTTTTATCACTATATATATTACATGTCAATGTAACTGTTACAATAAATATTGTAGAATCTTATACATATATTCTATGTTTATCATATCTTTATGATATTAGTGTTTTTCAAATTTATATGAATGTCTTTAATTGTTTTTAAAAAAACTAAGTTTTTTCCTTTAGAATAAAAATAGCTGTTTTTCTAAAAATGAAAGCTTCCTCGAAAAATTTGAATTTTTGTATTTTAATCCCTTTGAAATACTTTATTTTTACTCATTATGATTAATCAAATACATAATATACTATCTGGTTGAGATAAAACAATGAATTGCATTCTGCTAATTTACTTCAGATATTATAAGAAAGTTCTAGCTTACTTCAATTTTTATCACTATATACACCACATGTCAATGTGACTGTTACAATACATATTGCAGAAACTTATGTATATATATTCTGCATCTATCTTATATTTGTATGATATTATTGTTTTTAAATTTCAAATTCATATTTATTTCTTTACTTTTTTTTAAAAAAAATAAGTTAATTTCCTTTAAAATAAAAAAAGCTGTTTTTTTTTCTCAAAATCAAAAATTTGCCTCGAAACCAAACTCAAAATGTCCCATGCGTTGCAATTTTTGTCGAATTATAACAAAACTTTCCAAAAGTATTCATTTAATGTATACTTATAAATTCTTGGATACATTGTAGTAATAGTGATAGGGTGAAAGAAGAAATTAAAGTTTTTTATGTAGGAAATCAGTAAAATTCTTGAAATTTTTATATAAAAATTTGCGTTTACCCATATTTTGTAAATTATCATATAAAACATTACATTGTATGCATACATTTGTAAAGAATTGCTCAAAGAAGTTAAATCAGGTGAAAATATAAAATTGTTTAAAAAATCAAAACGCATGGACAGTTTTGAAATTTAAAATTTTTTTTTAATATTAAATTTCTTAAATACTAATCATTTTTTCTCACCAAATTTTTTATATGGTTTTAGTTCTAAGTTACATACAGCCAGTAAAAATTTGGGGCATGTTTGTAAAAAATTAAAAAAAAAATTTTACTGTCCACTGTAGCCTTAAATCAAAAATTATTGACTGAATGTGTGTTATGTCCATCACAAATGCCGATGTAGAATGAAATTTTTATTTAATACAAGAAGTTCGAAAAGGAGAACACTAGGAATGAAAATTTAAATTTTTTCCGAAAAATATTCAGTTAACATAAAAATATCATTTATATGATTTTAATTAAAATAAATTAAAAGTATTGAAATCTTTTTTATGTTATTTTAAATTAAAAATATAATTGAATAGAGAAAGATTGGTTTTATTTCATAAATATAATCATCGTATGTATATCAACGTATGCACCATTTATTGTCTTATTGTTTAAAAAAAAGAGATAGGGCCTTCGCTCGTTTTACCTCAGTACTTTTTTAAAAAACAGGAAAGTGAGCGCGTTTTCTTACTCTCATATTCAAAAATTAATACAGGATGCTTTTTTCTGGTTCAAATCGCAATACCAATATACACTGCTGGACAATTGCTAAGGACGGATCACAAATTGCTATGTAGCATAACACTAAGCGAGACATGAGGCCTAGTAGGATAAAATATAGTTGCCACACTGTTCAGACATTAGAATAAAAAATATTTATTGTTCTGGAAAGTACAAAAGCTGTGAAACATCCGAAAAAAAAATGTTCATTTGATCTGCGTACGGAGAAATGGAACAATACATCTAAAAGTCAGCAGGCACCTTAAAGAAAGGTATCAGTACGGGATATGTCCACCGTGGAGTGTGATGCAACACTCCACACGTCGTACCATACCTTGCACAACATTATCCAGCAGCTGTTGAGGCAATTTATCCCATTCCTGTGTGAGTGCACGGATGAGGGTGTTCTTGTTTGTCGGAGGGTAGTTTCGACCAGCAACTTGCCTCCCCAAAGCATCCCACACATTTTCCGTGGGGTTTAGATCTGGAGAACGCGCTGGCCATACGAGACGTTGAATACCCTCGCTGTCTAGACAATCCTGAACAACGAGTGTTCGATGACATGTTGCGTTGTCGTCAATAAAAACGAATTTATCACCGACAGCACCACGGAAAAGACGAACATGGGGAAGTAGAACTTCATCAATGTATCGTTGGCCCGTCATAGTCCCATTCGCAACCACATGTAGGCGCGTGCGGCCATTTGTCATGATGCCGGCCCACACCATGATAATGCATTACGGATATCGGTTTTTTTCCTGGATATTTTCTGGACGATAAGCAGTACCACTCTCGCGCCAGATCAGTTGGCATCTACAATCCGATGACAGACTGAACCTACTCTCTTCTGAGAATAGTAAGCATGCCCAGTCCTGTTCAGTCCAATTGTGATGCTCACGACACCATTGAAAACGGGCAGTACGGTGCTGCCTGGTCAATGGGACAACACAACAGGTCTGCGTGCGTATAGTCCTCCTCCCCTCAAACGTCTGGCAACAGTTTTTCGGGATATCTGCTTTCCTGAGGCAGCAAGAAACTGATTTGCCACCTGCTGAGCTGTGGTGCACCTGTTCCTTTTTGCTGATAGCACAATATATCTGTCTTCTTCAGGCGTCGTACTTCTAACATGACCTCGACCGTGCCGTCTACTACACATTCCAGTAGTTTTAAATGACATCCACATCCGTGAAATAACGCTGTGAGCGATGTTGAACTCCCTGGCAACATCTGTTATTTTTCGCCCTTCTTCGACCTTTCCAATAATTCGGCGAAGCATAAAATCATTTATGTGATGTCGGGAAGACATGCCAAAAATTTTAAGTTCGTCTATTAAATCTTTCCTGTAAAACTTTGTCTGGAAACAACAACTGTCCACACGCGTCAAAACCTTTAAATCTCTTATGAACGCTATCACGTGATGAACAGACGTGGAAAAAAATTTGCATACTCATAATTCTTCTTACTAATATCCCGCACTTATTCTAATTTTCCACATTTTGCTTCCTTTCATTTTGTGGTTGCTATGGATGATAGTGTTATCCGTCCTTAGCAATTGTCCAGCAGTATATATATATAAATAAATATATATATATATAATTTTTAAAAAAATGACAGAAAAATAAATTTTTTGACAGAAAAATAAATTTTCTTTGAAGAAAATATAACTATTTTTCAACTTCGAACAAACTATTTATTTCCTTTTTTCCACCCTTCATTTTTTTTAATTTTACTGTGACTAAACATATAGGGGAAACGACCCAGTTGCACTACAACTTTCAAACAAGATTGCCCAAGGCAACTTGACAGCTAGCTGTAAACGATTGATCTCTTGGTTCTTACTTTACAAAGGGACCGAACTGAGTCATAAATTTGTTCCCGTTTGACCTCCCAAGTTTTAAAAGGGGGAAAGGACAGAAGTCTGTTGCATTTTTAAAGAGAATGGCAAAATAAGAGTAAACGCTTTCGGAATAACTTTTCAGGAGGAAGCTAACCACTCAGAGGGTTAATGTTGCTGTATAACAGTAACCATGAAAGACATGCACCACCTCAACGAACCGTAAGGTAGATATACTTTTAAAGTTTGTACCTCGGCTCAGGCGGAAGTGTCGCAGGCAATAGCCACTACACGTGCGAGATTCGAATAAAATAGCCATGTCCTGTGCAGTATCCAGAAAGAAAGTGTTCTGACCTTCCTTTTTCACGAGCAAACTATAAGTTTTTTAGATGTGCTTACTCTTTGGCTGATGCTACAGTTGCAGAATGGCTTGGAGAACATTCTACAACTGGAAGGTGCACCACACCAGTTGGCCTACGTCCTTGATTACCTCGATGAACATCTCCCTCAAAGTTGGATTGAATGAATAGCATACTACAGTATGTCACCAACCCAATGAGCACCTAGAAGTCCTGACTTAACACATTGGGATATAACTTGTGTATTATCTTCCTGTGGGGGTACATAAATGACAAGGTTTCCTCCCCACCTCTTTTCTTTGATTTAGTGGGGCTGAAATATTTTATCAAGCTGCTATCGATGGACTTGATTTAAATATCTTAAAACGGGTTTAAACAGAAATGGATTACCTGCCCGTTTTGTCTCGTGTTATTGAGGGTTTCTAGGAAGAGCATGTGTGATTTCCTCTAACAAAATTTAAAATAATCCTATACAATTCGGTTATAGGTAATATGTTATATTTTTGTTGATTTATATAATGCATTGACACTGTGTACTTGCTTTTGAATCACCCAGAATAAATAATGTTAATTCAAGATCGGAGTGGAATGTTATTTCAGATCAATTATTTGAAGGAGAAAGTTTAAAAATTCAATATTAAAAAAGCCAATGACATCAGATAATTATCTGACAATCATGAATATACATGTGTTATCTTCTATAAAGCATTCAAATACTTAGCAATGCAGAACACATGTAGATGATGTGTTCTTATGTCCCACTAGCTATCGTATAAAGTATCAAGATGACAGTTTTTAAGTTTTGGAGCTGTATTTTGCGAATTTTTCTATGTGATAAGTTTGTAAAGTTCATCGAAAAATGCAGAAAGTAGAAAACGTTTCTGATTTGCAGAATTGAGATTTAATCTGTCAAGGAAATTGGTCCACGTTTCAGATGAAATTATGTTATAGTGATGCGAATATTTAAGTGATGGGAGGCCAGATTTGTTCCTGTTTAGAATTCGCTCCTGAAATGGCTTGGAATTTTTATACGAGTCCGCCCCTGACCGGATGTGGTGAAATTCCTTTTGGTGGGGTGCGTCAAAAAATTCCCGCGTTAAAAAGTTCACTAAACCCATAAATTTTGAGGTTGTGTAACACTGCACCGGCCTCGGACCAATCAGAGAAATTATACTGGACAAGACAAATAGTCCAGCTCTAGGATTTTTGGGTGAAGAGGTGCCGAATAAAAACGGCACGCATCCGAATTTAGAGAGAGCCGATCCCAGAGCTACAGAAGAACCGTACTCCGAGATTCCAGGCGTCAACCATGTCCATCCTCCAGCTCCCCCCCCCTCTCAAGCTAAGTTAATTATTTTGATCTTCCTGTTGTAAAAGTAAATTTCTATATGCGAGTGCTTAAAATAAATTTGTCTTAAACGTAAAAAGTTCGTTCTGTTAAATTATTGAATTTTGTGTATTTTAACTATGGTTATGATGCGACGTGAAATTAGTAAACTGGGTCCACAATTTAGAAAATGAAGAAGTTAAAATAGCATCACATCATAAGCTAAGGACGGCATCGCGCACTTCGTTACATAACTGAAGGAAATGACAAAATTATATAAAGATTAGGGTGGGCAATTTTTTTCTTCTTTTTCAATCGCAATACAATCTTCAATCTTCAATTTCAATCTTCTTTTTCAATACCCTATAAAAGTTGCTTTTTACTTAACTAAGTCAAAATACAAATCAAAAAGAGAAAAAAAGTCTTGTTTTCGTGTATCATGCTTGATATTTTGAAAATGGAGAAATTTCGTTTTATTATGTTCGAAAATTATTTAGATTTATTAGAAAATTAATTAGTTTAGAAAATTATTTAGATCACCAATATCATAACACTATTGATCTAAATCTAACTTTTGGGTTATACGAATGGCAAGAAAAAATTGAAACACATTATTTACACATATTTAGTGGGATGGAGTGGGGATGGACTATCTTTCGTAAAATAAGCAATATTTTATAATTTTATTCGATTTTACTTTTTCACATTTTAATAAATAAAACTTCATTAATTATAAACTTATTTTAAACATTTCTATTATTGCTACACTATACACGGAAGTATTAATAAGTATTATAAAGTAAATTAATAACATTACCCAAGTTTTTTATTCAAATAAGGCATTTCAAAATTAGACTTTTGAGAGAATTCTGACATTGATCTTGATAAAAAAAGTCAACCTATTAATACTGTCTATTTCTTTAACACTACAGTTTCCGAAATCCTGCGTTCTTATGTATGACACACCGTTAAATCGCTTGGGTGTGATGAGGGAGCTTTGGAAATCTATATCGAAAGCATTTATTGCTCCATAATCTTGAAGGACAGATGACGTGTTTATAGCTGTTTTTCGATCAGAAACTCCATAACAATCAGTGACTATTGCTGTTGTTTTTAGATGGATTTTTATTTGCCGCGGGGATTTTTATTTGTTCCATATCGGATACATGAATCGATCATCTTCATTCTTATACCTTAATTTCCAGTAACATAAGACAGAATTCAATTAAAGGAATTTCGCAAACTTTATCACAGTGATAATTGATTAAAATCCCGTACTTACTGAAATTTCGATTTTTTTGGAAAATACAGTTCACAACAATGACTTTTATATGCTATTGCACAAAACATAGAGCAGATTCTTTTTTTTTATAGATATTAATCTGAATCAAATTTTCTTTATATTGCAATAATAAGACTTTTTAGCAAACAATAATTATTATGGAGCTTATAAATAACTGCAGTATCCTGTACTCCGAAATAGCATTCGCAGAAACTTTTTTTATATGGGCAGTTGATTTTTATATAAAAGCCTCTATTTCATCTACTTAAAAAAAACTAATGTATTTATTATATGGATATAGGGTCATATAAAATATCCTTCTTGATTTGATTTTTGTTTATATTAAAGCCGCTCTCTAAAGCAACACTAAAGCAACACGCGGCCTATTTTCCCTTAAAAATCTCTTGCATATGTTTTTGCAAATAACCGAAAATTTAGTGAGTCCTGCATGTTGTGTTATTTTATGGAAAAAATTATGCATGGCACATGTCATTAATTATCGTATACTAAAAATATTGATACTTATGTAATAGACCGTTGAACAATTTTGCCAAATCAGAACGGCACATGTCATTAATTATCGTATACTAAAAATATTGATACTTATGTAAGAGACCGTCGACCACAATTTTGCCAAATCAGAACGGCATATGTCATAAATTATCGAATATTAAAAATATTGATATTATGTAATATA
Source organism: Trichonephila clavipes (assembly GCA_019973935.1). Classification (NCBI taxonomy): domain Eukaryota; kingdom Metazoa; phylum Arthropoda; class Arachnida; order Araneae; family Nephilidae; genus Trichonephila; species Trichonephila clavipes. Next base: position 110,397 of record BMAU01021000.1, read on the forward strand.
CCGTCGACCAATTTTGCCAAATCAGAACGTTGGCGATTCAAATAAAAAATCGCAAATTACTGTCACCTTTATTATTAAATTTGAACATGCACGCGAGAACGGTTTTCTACCGTTGACTATATATCGCGACATTGGGTAACATTATTTGGTTTGACAAAGTTGGTCAACGGTACAATACGCAAGTACAGTAATACTGTATAAATATTGGTATCCATACATGTGTTAAAAGGGTAATCAAAATAATACCTACTTTAGAGATAATCATCTGGCAATAACATTCACTTAGTCTGTATTTGTTATTTTCTAATAGGCATGTTTTTTCCAATTTTTTCTATGTGAATGAATTACAGGATATGAAGAAAGTAAAAATAGCTATTTCATATTAAATAAGGCTTGGAATGCTTACTTTTCGAAATAAAAATTGTATGATTCTTATCAAGCGAAACACTCAATTTTAATCTCATTTCAGTAATACACTAAGGAAATATCACTAAACCTTTAATTAAAGTGGGATTCGTTTCGGAGGTTAACTTTCCAAAAGGTTTTAAAAAAATGTAGATAAATCAACGAATCCGATCTAATTAATAGTTACATTTTATTTAAAATAGTTTATCCGAGAGAATGAAAACGAAGTTAGCTAGATGCTAAATCTTTCATTTTTTGCACGATTAATTTTACATTATCCACGCAACGTACATCAAACACATTAAAATTCAGCTTTGAAATTTCAAATTAGTACAATTTTACTTCTTTTATGTAGTTCCACTGAAATAAGATAAGTCATTTTACTATAAGTATGGAGAGTTTCAGTTAGAGTTAAGGGAAAGAAAAACGGCAAGGCTTGGCAGATCTCCAACATAAGCTTAAAATGTGCTTATTTGACGCATCACTTTTCAAAAATTAAGGATCAAAAAAGAATTTCAATCTAAAAGGAATTTTTCTTTCTCTTTCTTAAGAAATTCAATTTTTTGCTTTGTTCCTTAAATCTACTAAAACTTGTAGAGAACAAAAAATTTTTAAAAAAAAAAAATGTAACTGTAATGTTATACGAGATTATTCATAACCCCCTCCAAGTTTTCAAAGCGCTCTTGTAAAAAAATTAAGCGTGGAACGCCACGCAATGGAAATGAAACTTCTTTGGCGACGTAGGCCGTAAATGAAGGAATACATCTAATTATACTAAACTGTTGGGGGAACTTATAATAATCAAATATAAAATTCAAACTTATTCTCTTAATCGCATGATTTTCATTGCCATATAAAGCAAATGCTGCGGGGTCACGACGATCAACACGTCTTAATTCACTTGTGGCTATCATGAATGGTGTAACTCTTTCTAACTCCTTCCCTGAAGTTTCTAAAATGACCCAAGTAAATTGCTGGGAAAGAGAGCTCCTCAGCATGTTCATCAAATAACAATTTTTTTGGTACATTTGCTTCTCCAGGAGCATAACGAAGATATTTCTCTTCATTCCATAACAACGTCTGCTGCTGGGCTGTAAGACTCCCTTTAATAGTTATATTTTGGCTGATTTCTTCTTGAGGAACTTAAGACGTACTCTGGTTTAAATTGAAGAAACTATCATCGATTGTAACATCATACATTCTGTACAATGGAGTAGCTACTAGATATTTCAACCATGCTTTGATGGGTCTTTTAGTAATCAAACCCCCATCACATAACTAGTTCTGTGAATTTTCCTCCATTTGATGTGAACATTGACACAATAGTCATCATCAACATTCCGATTCAATCGATTGACCATTGTATTTATGGATACAGGAACATTGATTATCTGCCCTAATATTTCAAACTGACTGTGTACATGTCTCAATCGCCGAATTTGCATGAAAGGTATTCGTGGCGAAATGAGTCTTTCTGATACCAATTCCAAAGTAGGAAGATGTGCTGGGATTTCTAGGTATAGAAAACCAATAGGTTTGATAAATTTGGTATACTTTTTCTACTTAAACTTTGTCGGCAATTGTAGCATGATTTAATCTCTTTTAAATTAATTCCTGGTAAAATATTTTGTAAAATGTTTTTGTGTTCAGCAACAGGTGTTCTCAAATTATCTCTGAACCATAATCTGTCACAAATCGAACAGGAAAGGATTATCAACGAATCGCTTTCGAAAATCTTTGTGAGCATTTTTATGGGAATCATAGCCTTTGTAAGGTAAGATAGAATTTATTATCGATTCACATCAATCAGTTTCAACCCGCACTAGACTTGTTGAGAGTTCTGTAGTTGAGGGCACAGGGTGATTTACAAAATACGTATTTATATGTGCTGTCATCAGAAGAGTCGCAATAGCATTCCCATCATTGGTTATTAAACTCGGCATTAAGAGAGAATTTCGCAATTTTTTTTTTGTGCTCGATATTCTCTCATGTACTCTGATCAGGATGTGGCAGTAGCACTTGATGAATTTGCACTATTTTTCTGCTTTTTTTTACGAAACTCTTTTCGTCTTTGTGTATTTGATTTAGTCATTCTGACTAGAATTAATAATAATTTAACGCAAATGAAAATTAAAGAAATGAATTAGCCACCGAACACATCGCCATGTAGCCAAATATCTAAAGAAAATTTCAAAATGGCACGCTTTTGCTGCGAGAGCTATTTTGTCTACACCGTAATTCTCACACCGCAACTGATACGACCGTTAATAATGCTCCCGTGTCGGGGAGAAAATGACCAATAATCGGAAGGTGGGATAGTTGACGAGTCGGTTGCGTAGGCAATTATCCAGCTTTTCCACAGATATGACGCAAGTCACGTGGTGTTCCCACTCCCCCCTTTTCCTCCCTCTCTCTCTCCTTACTATGGCGTTGATTTGGGGGGAGGGGGAAGAGTACTTCCGTTCGCTCTTTCACTGTTACGCAAAACTGGGCAATTTTCTCATTCACTCTCGTGCTCAAAAAAGTTTTACTTCAAAAACTGATACAGGAATAAAAAAAAACTTTTTTGAAGAATAAAAAAACAGTAAATACTAGTGAAATAGTCCTGTTCCTGCACACTATACTTCATCTTCTCTCAGCACGTTACTATCAACGCTATTGAAAGCACTTGATATCATTTCCACGGTATTTCTGTTATTCAAAAACTTGTTTTTTTACATATGGAAATATGTTCGTACATTTTTGTCACGTGATGTAGCAGAAGTGCACGAAATGATAACACATGCTATCAATGACATTAATAATATCATATTGAGTAGAGAGTAGTAAGAACTGGACTATTGCATTCATGTATGCCGTCCAACCAAAGTTTCACTCATAAAACATTTGCAAAGTTGGAAATTATGAATAATTCTGTAGATAATTTATTAATCACTGAAGTTGGAACTATAAATTTCGTTAAAATATTGAAACATTTTTTTTTAACTACATAGACTTAAAAGACGAAAAGTAAGACTTTAACTCGTTTAATTAATAAGAGTTTTTTCATGCACTAAAAATGCTAAAAAAATATAAGATTAATGCTATCATAAAGGAAGAAAAGCACAAGATAACCATGTAAATAAATGTTCATGTAGTGCGGGTCTACACACATGAGAAGAAATATATTGAACACGGGTTTGTTTTTTTCGATAATAAAAGAGAGCCTTACACATTTGATTTAAATGAATATTAATCAAATAAAGTTTTAATAACTTAGAAGTCCAATAAAAATAAAGTTTTGTTACCTTATATACGAGAAATGTAAGAAACTAAAGAAATTTTCAGAGTATTTAACAACTTATTCTAACAAAAAAAAATATCAATGCAGTTATATTTAATATTTAAAAGACTTTAACACAGAACAAAGTGGACTTAGTAAGTAACTATTCTTCATTTTAGCTTGTTAAATATAAATATGTTAAGTTCTAATTATCTTTATTTAGTTTTTAACTGAGTGTGCTGCAGAAAGTTCTGCTTTTCAGTTTTAAAAATGTATTAAAATGGTTTTGAAACCAGAAAAGAACATCTTAATTAACAGCTTCTGATAATCTGTGCAAACTCTCGTTAAATCTCACTTGAAAGAAATAAGTTCTGAGAAATCTTTTAAATACCATCTGCCTTTTTTATAGTGACTAGAAGCCATAACTTGATAAAGTGTAAGGGAGCTTTATCAAAAATAAAATTTATTTTAAAATTTTTTAATGCAGCCAATAAAAGTACCATTGCTCCCTAAAGAATTAAAATTTAAGCAAAACAAAAATAGAAATATTACGGGCATGTTTCGCAGTATAAATGTCTAATTGATTGATTGTTGATTAGCATCGTATTTTTAAGCAACTTTAGGTATATTAGTGAAGAATTTTATAATTTTGAGCCGTGGTTGGTAACGAAGATGATACCTGAACAAGCATCTCAATCATCGTAATCACCTCATTATAAGGACAAAAACTCCCTGATTTAACTTCTCTTAGCTCCCATGTACAATGTGAAAGGCTGAGGCACATTAGTACACTCACATTAGGCAGCACTTGGGGACATAAGACTCGAACTTACCACTCGACAGATAAAACCAAACATGAGTTAACGACATAACCACTCGGGATACTACGGCGACGTATGATGCAGTGACAAAGCGCGGTCCTGAGCACAAACTCGTGGCAGGCATTGCCGAGTCAATGGCATTGAAGTCCCGCGATGTAAAGGGTCTCGTGCCCATTATTTCTGTCGGAATTCAAAGCCCTCACGTTGGCTTGGTGTGGAAGTTAGCAAATTGTCTGTCAGCACAAATGTCTTCCTCTTCACTTGACTACGGTCAAAAATTACGAGCACCGTAGACAATAATTCTGTGACGAATCTGTACGGAACCTTTCCACTAATATTCTTAGGCGTCTTTTTGTGGATTATAAATTCGCGTATATATATTTCCAATCAACTCCAAACAGTGAACGGGATATGCAAAGTAGATAGGGTATTTAAGTACAGCGTGTAAGCTAGCAAGTATGAAGGCTATTGAGCCAGCAGCAGTTGCCTCAAATTTAGAGGATTCCATTGGATTACGTTAGTGAAGTCTTATTGCTGTTATTCTACGAAAGAATCTGGTAAGCTGATATACCAGGTGATATACTATAATTTATTAACGCTTAAAATAAGCGTTAGCTTAACAAAATTAGTTAACTTTAATGAAAGTTAATAATTCGAGTTACGTGTATTTCTCGGACCTCCTACTTCGGTAGACCTTATTTGATCTTGCGCGTAATTATTGATTAATTTCATATAATCCGTAATTTAATTTAATATTAAAGATAAATCTCTTTTGTTTGACGTAACATAGAAATATATGTTATTAGGGTTTCTGAGATTTGAATTGATATAATAAATACAAGTTATTATTATACAAAATGGCTCTTAGTAATTCTTTGCTCAAATTAATCTTGGTGTCAAGGGTGGAACCCAGGGGCTCCACACAATTCTAGCGTAGCTTCTAGTGTGACGTTAAATCATTAACTACTGCCTAGCATATATATATATATATATATATATATATATATATATATATCCGTCTAACTCAACCGGTGCGTTAAATGTCCCTAACAGATATATATGACTTTCTGAAATACAATTATTTTCTTTGTACTGCTATCAATAAAACTATTCCAAGGACTTTGAATTTCAATTAAGTGAAGATTGCGCGAGGGCGAAGGATTTCCTTACTTCAGATAAGTATTTGCTAATTTATGCCCCCCTTTTTTCCCATCCCAATGCACTGCACACACGTAACTTTTAATCGGCATTCTTCTAAATATTTTTATTATAATATAATGTTTTAGAAAATCAAAAATGTATACCATTTTCAAAGAATTATTCAACTCTGAATTTATAATTTATGATAAAAATATGTTTTTGTCTAATATTTTATTTTAAATGTTTCGGATTTTCAAGCGATCAGAAAAATGTGAAGATTTTTTAACTAATGAACATTTAATTCAGATAAATATAATAAAGTGTAATCAAATTAAGAATAAAAATTCACGCGTATGTAAATTCATTAGCAATCTTCCTTTCATTTTTCTTTTTATCAAACATAAACATATTTCAGTTTTCAGTATTCCTTTCATAATTGTTTTCATGAAAATCTAAATGCGTGATGTTTGGTACTTCATAAAATATACATTTCTAATTTAATTTTTAATAGTAATATTTTAGCACAATAAATATTGAATTATTTTTTTATCAAGATAACTATAGTGCGTGATATTATGCTGTCAATTGATTCTTTTTGCATTAGTATTATACAGAAATAAATATAGGATACTTTTTAAAAAAATATATACATGTTTAAACTGCTATTTGAAGCAATACGTAAAAAGTAATTATAGAAATAATTTCACTACATAATCGTTTTAGACAACCAAAATCCCAACAGTTACGTGCTGTTTTACCATTATCTTATTACGTATCGTTCTATTCCACAGAACATGGTTTTTTTCCCTTGAAATAGTTAATGCCTCCGTATACTTGAAATGTGTAATATTTAATTGATGATTCCGATACGGTTTTAACCGGTTGAGTGATTGTTTATGTTTATCGTCCAAAAGGTACTTTCCACTGCTGAAAGAGTTTATGTGTTAAAGTAGAGTTTTTGTGAAAAGTGCAAAACATTTAATTTTAAGCGTCATGCAGCTACCAAGAAGAATATTGTTTTAACTGCTATTGCATTATTTACGTCATTTTTTTTTAATTTTATTTATTCAATTCCTACTATTAGCTCACTCTCACTATATTTATTTCTTAATTTTTATCTTGCTATAATTTCCAATCGTTAATAAAATACATCTTAAAGCGCTCAATTGAGCTGAAATTTTATATGCATGATTATTTTGGATAGCAATACAATAATTTAATTATAATTAATAAAAGTAAATTTATTTAAACTAATTATTTAAAGATTCGCCAATATACAGCAACGTGGAAATCATTTTCGGCGACATGTGTCAAAACAAGAAAAAGCTCTTTTCTCACGTTTTAAAGCATTCAGTCAAACTGAAATTTTATATACACGATTGTTTTGGGTGACAATACGATATTTTAATGATAATTATTAAAAATTAACTACCATTTAATGTTGAGATTCTGTTATATGCATATACATATTTATAATTATTGTAACTATTTAATAAAAAGTAGCTAAAATAACATTTTTTTTGTTGATCTAATTAGTATTTGACTTAAAAATTTTTCTTTTATATTACTTGTTTTTTCATAACTCGCATCTCGTTTATTCCATAATGATTTGTAAAGTGCATTATACAAAAAATAGAGTGTTTTAAGGATTTTATAACATATTTCTTAATAAACATTTGGATAAAATTTAATTTTTGCAGCACTTTAGATAGAACAATGAAATGTTTCATGGCTGTAAGTGGAAGACTTACTCTGTTGCAATTTACTGCTTCTCATAATCTTTAAAACTATAATAATTTCTTGAAAAAGTTAAATAGATATTAATTAGTTTCCTTAGAAAAAGTTAGTTCAAGCAAAAAGTAACTATTTAACGTTAAGTCAATTTATTTATCATGAAATAAAATAGTATATTAAAAGTGCACCAAATAATTATTGCTGAAGGAGTTGAAAAGCTAATTTGGAAAGTTTAGGAAAAATATATTGCGGAAGAATTTTGCTGCCGTGCAATTGCAAAATTCAGCTGTAAATTAATAGTTATAATTTTTTCGAGGATCGAGAAAGATGCATGTCTGAAGATAACATTTAGCCATTCATTCGTTGTAGCGGTTAGTGACTCTGATTTCTGTTCCGTTATATCTGGGTTTGAATTGCGGAGAAAAAATGGGTGTTTGTAAATGTATAGTGCTATCGCGGCATGAGCTATTTGCGGCTAAATACCCGTCGAGCCGCAAGTCCTCTCGTAAGGTTGGTAGAAAGAGAAGAGAAGTGAGAGTTCCCTGACCAATCACAGGGTGTTATTCCTCAAAATTGGGGTGGAATCGAGCCAAATCGCACTGTCACAAATATGGTGTTCAAAGCTATGACTAACGACTTGCGTATATGTAGCACTTTGTCGTGATAAATTTTGTAGTCCTTGATCAGGTGTCATAAACAAAAAAACAACATATAATGTTTATTTTTCAGATACGGATAGAATTTTTTTTAGGAACGTAGCATTAAATCTTCAAAAGTTGTAAAATAAAATACTTTGTACAATAAAAGCATTGCTAAAACATGACCAGTTGGAAAACTGAGCTAGCAGCACCCTTCATTAGAATCTTGGATCGTAATATAAGCAATTTTTCCATGCAAATTCTTACAGTTTTAGCTGCCAAGAAGTTTATACTATTAAAAATACTTTAATTAAACAAAATCAAGGATGAGTTTTCCTGGATGTAGCGTACTTTTTACATTAAGTTCATTGCTGGTGAAAGTAAGCGAAGGTTGTTACACAATCAAGATGGAGATTTACATATCAATTTACTGCTTGTCAGACCAATAGCTTTCTTGATCGCTTGTAAGACGATGCGTTATTTAAGATAAAATCTTTAAAAATTCGCGATTTAAGTCAACGACACATTATCACAGGATTCCCTTGATAGATAATACAGAATATCTGCTATATCCATTAAACAAAAAATAAAATTATAAATATGTTTTTCTTTTCAATATATTTGAAGCTTTTCTTTTCTGGAAGAATTATTGAATTATAATTTGTAAATAATGAAATATCACATAAATCTTCCGAAGAAAAACTGAATAACTATAGAAATCAATCCTCGCTCTTTTAGAAATATTGTGAATAATTCTAGTTCAGTGTATTAATTAAAAATATAAGTAAATATTTGAAGTTGAATATTGCATTTTCAGTTTTTTATCTGTTTAAATATTATGTACGACATACTTTTTTGAAACATACAAAATTTAAAGAGTTAAATTTAATTTGTTATCTACAATTTATGAAAAAAATATTTATTTACACTATGTATTTGAATTTAAGCCGCTACTTAAATTCTCAATAAGTCTTTGTAAAAAAAGGAAAAAGATGGCTTACCTCTCTCGATATCTAATTTCATGAAATGAAAACAAATTTAAAATTAGAACTAATAAGAAGTAAGTAATTAGTTATTTTACCAGCATTCTAAACTTTCAAATACATTTGCATGAATTGCTGTAATTTACCTATCCTACGAATTTTTCTCCTTCGATTCTAAGCCGCACCTGATTCTCAGTAGCATTATCTTTGAAAAAAATTGCGGTTTAGAATATAGTAAATATGGTGATGAACTTTATAAGGATTTTTAGCCTAGTAAGATTTATCTGAATGGAAAAACGTACGTAAAGTGGAAATATCAATTCTTTTCTAAGTTAAAATAGAAAGTGTACGTGATGTAATGTATAAAATAATTTTTTCACTCAGAACACAATAGGTATTCTTAAAATAATATATTTTACTTAAATGACGAGTGAATATCACATCAAAGAATATAAATATTCATTAACGCATTTAACTCCGTCTCAGTAAAACTGCAGGTGATACTGGTAATTAGACGAATGAACTGGAACTAAAGAATACTTTGAAGCTATAGAATTGTTAAAGCAAATAAAAAGTACAATTCATTTGGGAATCAATAAAAGTCAAAATTTCTTTCTTTCCATTTATTTTTGTTTTTTTATAAAAGTGCAATGAAAAAAAATATTCCGAAACGCTTTTACCTTCCTTTGCAGTGACCCCACTCAGTAAACGATTGTACCGTCCTACGATCGCCAAGGGAGCAATCCATTGCATAAAAGATCTCTTTCTCTATGGACAAGGACAAAACGTAGCAATTCCCAAAACCAGGACCTCAAAAACAAGCAACTAGAAACATTACTACATGAATAAACGGGTTTGCTATGAAGTTTTTATGTATATATAATTCACACATTCTTCTGCATAAAAAATTCTCAGGGAGAAAAAATTAATATTCAAGACATTCATGCCGGGTTTTTTTCCCTTTTAAGGATAAAATCTTTGCAGAGATTTTTGAAAATATTCAATTAAGTACGACTGAAATCAATTTGGCTGCCTATAAACTAGGTCATTAAACGCATAGTTATTTAAAAAAAGCTCTAAAAATTATTTGTAATCTACATAACAAACATTTAACAATTTATCTACATGAACACAGTAAGTGTGCCCTTCTAGTCTAAAAAAGTTATTTGTGTTGAATAAATTCTTTAGCCATTTTTTGTGTAAATCATTAATGTTTGTAGCATGAGTGTAAATTTAAACTTCAAACTCAGTGGCGCAACAGCCCATGAGGGCCAGGGCCTATCTCAGTATACGTGATCACAAATTAAAAATATTGCAGATATGCAGGATCCTTATTTTGTACTATAGAGAGAGGGAGAAGAAGAGAGAATAATTGAAGCAGTATTATGTATTTGTAGAACATATCAATTAAGGCATTAAAATTAGACCAACTATGATTTTACTTCAAAATTTACATTTAATTTTAAGGATAATATTTATATCAAAAAGTAACTTTGCTTATTTTTCTACCTTGCTTTTTGCTGTAAATCTCATATATTTAACAAATAACAAAATAATCTGTTATATAGTATTAAAGTTATATAAACATTTATATCACTTGTATAATAGTATTTAAGTCTATATTTAATTTTAAAATTTTCACTTTCATTATAATAATAAATGATTATTATTTAGCAAGTTTTCTTATGCTTATTTCTTTTCTTTGACTCTCTCTCTCTCAGAATTCCTACAATTAACACAGCAAGAGTAAGCATTCAAGATTACCGCAGTCAATTTGATTAATTTATTTTAAGGGGACGCAGTACGAATCAATTGGCAGAAATTCATCGAAGAATCAAATCTAATTTTCTGCCTAAATTACTTTTATATACTTTTCTAGAAACTCACAAAATTTGAAAGCTCTAAGTTTAAAAAACGCAGATTTGTAAAAACTTTTACATTTTATTATATACGCATCCCAATGAGAAATTGAAACTTTAAACTGAATTATTTGGGAAAGATAAAATAATTAGTCTGTCTTCATTTAAAATGCTAAGGCTTTTTTTCTATTGTTCGTAATATTTGGAAATAATTTTCACTTGTTGCTAATAGCAAATGGAATATAAATTGTATTACCTTTTTCAGTCAAAACATTTATATATTTTTTTAAAAAAATAATTGAATTTATAATGTGTAGAATTTTTAAGGATTTTTCAATAAGCATTCATAAAAATAAGTACCATACATATACAAATCATGTTATCGTAAAACCCAAACCAAGTTTTGTTATATATAGTTTGATGAACTATCAAATCAAATTTCATATATGTTCGTCAATTTTTGCAGGTGGAGTAGCCATTTTGAAATCACTTCATAAGTTTCAAGTTTTTCCCTTGAAAAATTAAATGGTTAGCTTTTTATGAAATTTTGAGCACAAAATCTGTTTAACACTATGCATACACATAGCAGGCAACCAAAAATTTATGAAAAGCATTAAGTTAAAAAAAATTGCGTGAATCGTCCCATGTCTCTCCTTCAAAGAGACTAATTTTACTTATTTTTTTAAATACATTTTGATATATACCAGTGTTTCTTATACTAGAGACCACACGTGACTTGTATCTGGGATCGCCAAAAATTTTAAGATCTTTGATATATCTTTTCGCATAAAATTAGTGTTTCACCATTAATAATAATAATAAAATAAAAATGTAATTGTTAATATAGATTCTTATTGGAATCGAATAACCCTCCGCCCACCTCCATTGCAGACACCCAGTACACCAGTCACATCAGCATTAGCATGCAAAACTATCCTTTCCTCTTAAGTTAGGAGTAAATTACTATCTTGTTATATCCAATTCAAAAAATTATTGCGAATGTTTATTTCTGCAAAAAATAATGTACTATAAATAAAACATATAGATTTAACCAAGCGTGTGTAAACTTTGTGCAGTGCTTGTGGGTAACTCCCCCTTTGAAAAGTTTAAGAGCCCCTTGTGACGTCTTACGCGTCTTTTCTTTAACAAGTCCTTTGGGTTCTTTGGGCCAGAATTAATCACAACTCTTTTCCAACCAAATCCAAGAAACGAGAAGTGAAGAAGAGATGCAAATAAATGAACTTTAAATATAGGATCTTAGAGTAAGTGGGATGGCAATGTAAAGGAATGTTAGACAATTGATGTGCGTTGTGGCAGTTGATGATTATTGCAGTTCGTAGTTCAAAATTGATTAAGTTCTACGTGTCGTAGATAAACATATTGGTGTTTGACTAGAAGTTAACCGTCAAGCTGCATCCTATTGCAGATAAAGACAAGTAGCATTATGGAATAATATAAGGTAGGATTGATTATACTTTATTATAATTGAGGATTAGGCGGTTCACTTATTGAGATTGGTCTGAATTAGATTTGATTATATTATAAATATATATATGTTGTGTGTTGCGTATTAAGTCATCGTAGATTCTCTCATATTAATTATTATAATTATATTTGTTAAAAAGTTTAAGTTGAATATCTTAATAAAGTCATATTAATATAATGTTTGATCCTAGTTCTTTCATTAATTCTACACCTCTAACTCACGCTGATACTTCGAGGGATGAACTTCCAAGGAGAGGTACATCACACCCTTATATACGTAGTACGATCCAGAAGTTCTGAAACTGCGGCTATTGTAGACGACAAACGCAAGCACCTTAAGTTAAACCACTTGAAGTGAATTCTCCCAACCCTCTCCTACTTGTCCAGTTTGGTTTCATCCATGTACTGTGACCAACCGCATGCTTTCTTCCAAAGCTATTTAGTTCTAAAACTGGGAGCCGGTGTCATTACCCTACATGGAAGGCGTGAGCTTATTGAAAAGTTGAACATAATATATTATTTTTAAGTATTATTAATTTAATGAAACAAAATGCATTCGAACATAATATAAAATAAAATGCATATTTATACTGATATAATACATTTATAAATGCATCAATACTGCACGATGTGTTTAATAATTAGTAGTGATCCCATTGGATTGGCATGTATAAAATTATATACAAAATTTACGGTTTATAATTAAATTTGTACGGTTTATAATTAAAGTCGTGTTTTAGCTTTTGCGTCAAAGTACATTATTATTGAATTCAATACATTGTTATTTTATGGAGGGGGGGCATGTGATAAAAACTGTGATTGAAAATTGGTTCGCCAATATTGAAAGTTTGAGAAGCACTGCTTTAGGCTGTATAAACTTGCAGATTTTCGTCGTTACTAAAATTTAAATATTGAATTAGAAGATGACAGTCCCATTTGCCTGTAAGAGACATAATTTTTGAAGAATTTTGATCGTAATAATAAGCATTATTTTATAAATTTTACACTTTACATTTAATCAATTTAAAATTAAATCAAATTAGAACATTAAAAAAAGTAGATTAGCCTTAATAATTTACAAATATTTATTTTTACTTTTATAACACAATATTTATCATCAATATTCATTAAATTCTAGTCTTTAAATAATGTATGTGATTAATGTTTTGTTATATCCGGTAAACTGATTAAATATATATATTTATCTTTTTTTACGTAAATCCTGCAATTTTAAGAAAAGATATTTACTACGTATTCTTCATGAAAAAGTTCATATATAATTATAAAAACATTATTTTATGCATAAAAATTGATATAGCTGTCGTGTATAAAAATGTTTAAATTGATATTCAATTATATCAATATTATTTTAGCTGAATATTATACTATGAAGGACTTAAATAATCAAATAAATTTTCGTTGAATTTTTAATTTCTTATAAGTCTGTTTTCACGAACTTTTAATGTTAAATTTACGATGTTTAAAATAATTTGTGATTTCCCTCGAGAAATTGGTAAGAGAGAAAAATATATGTTTGCCCGTTGTCTCAATTCTTTCATATGGTTCTCCTAAATCAAAGAATACTCTAACGTTCTTTTCCGCCTGGGCATTCTTTTACGACGGGAGTTACTTGGGAGTAGTTTCAATTTTATTCCGTGGCGTTTCAAGTGAAGGAATTAACGAGTCTTTGGTTACGTAAAAGAATATTCATTAAATAAGGAATTCTGTGGTTTCGAAAGAGAAGTCCAATTACTGTGGTTATGTACTGTGGCCTCGTCACAATGATTTAACACTTCACGAAGCGAAAACTTTACTTTTGAAAGAAAAGAAACCGTATGAAAAATTTTATTTCGTTCTCAAGTGTTTGAAGCAGTACTTTTTGTGTTGAAGAAAACATAACGCTTGCTAGGGGTTACTACAGTACTTAATATTTAATTGCTTTTTTCACTCAGCAGGTGAAATATTTATCTTTGTTCTAAAATTTATATTTTAAATAAGAAACGTAATAAAGTGAATAGATTCTGAATTCTCTAAGTGCATGGATACATATCAACGATGAAAAATTGTCTTCAAATTGTTATGAGGTGAAGTAATAAATTACAAATTATTGTGGTGTTTTCAATATACGTTTACATATATTTAATAGTAAATGACTTACAAGTTGAAAGTTGAAAACATCAAATCTAAAAATGTAAATAATTAACTTAGTTTAAATCATTATTTAAAATCATCCAATGTGTATGTGTTTAATGAGCAATAAATTACCATAATGGACAAAGCTAAGAAGATAAGCTAAATATTAATCAATAATGAATTAGTTAACGTTGTTCACGTACGTTTACGCATTATCTTTGTAACATGTCTTAGTAAAATAACTGTCTGCTCCCCTTTTTTAAATTCCTATTATTACCTCACACTCTCTATATATTTATTCCTTTATTTAACTTCATGTAATTTTCAATCGTTAATAAAATAAATTTTAAAGCGCTCAATCGAGCTGAAATTATATATACATGATTATTTGGGATGACAATGAAATAATTTAATTATAATTAATAGAAGTTAATTGATTAAAACTAATTATTCAAAGATTTACAAATACAGCCACGTTGGCATCATTTATGGTGAATTGTGCCAAAAACTGAACATATTTTTTTCTGACATTTTAAAGCGCTCGTTTGAGCTGCAATTTTCTATACACTATTGTTTTGGGTAAAAATACGATAATTTCATTACAATTAATTAAAATTAATTGAATGAAACTAATTATGTAAAGAATAACAGATACAGCCATGTTGGTTTTGTTTTTAGTGACTTGGTCAACGCATTAAAAGAGTTTTTGCTTACTTTTTAAAGCATTCAGTTAAACTGAAATTTTATATACACGATTGTTTTGGATGACAATACGATCCTGTAATGATAATTTATAAAAATTAATTACCACTTAGTGTTGTGATTTTATCCTACGTATATACATATTTATATTAATTGTAACTATGTAATAAAAAGTAGCTAAAATAAAAATTTTCTTGGTTGATCTAAGTAGGAATTGACTTAACTTTTTTATATTACTTGTTTGTTTTAAAATTTAAAAAAAATAATAATTATTTTTTTTTAAATCATTATTTAAAACTATCCAATGCACGTGTTTAAGCAATAAATAAGGATAATGGGGACACTAAACAGACAAGTTACCTATAAATCAATACATAATTATTAATTGTTGTCTACGTACTTTTACGCATTATCTTCGTAACATAACTTCATGGCTTACTATACGCACAAAATGAATTTTGCATTCAAAGTGGACACCAGATAGGTTTCGGCTGTTGTCAGTTGAAAAGGTCAAATCATTTGTACGTCATTTGAAAAAGGTCAAGTATCACGTGGCCCTGCTACTCATGTGTCTGGAAATGATGGCCTGTTGCTGTGAGGAGGAAATGCAATGGATTACATTACGCGGATGAGTGACATGCCGATTTGTGGGAAAGCATTGTGACTTTTAACAAGTAGAGCCATCTAAGGGCCTAGGACTGACTTACCCTGTTCTCCCCTGTTGTCTGGGAGAGTGTCTGAGTGCGCTGTGCGTAAGACCTTTTATTTCCAATCAAGGATGAAATGACTTTCAGGGAGCGTGGTACACATACTTCCTTCGAAATTTAGAGAAAAGGGTTTGAAAGGGAAAAAGGGGTAGAGTGGAAGGAAACCTTTTGGGTTTTTTCGGTGACTCGATAACATTGAGCTTGGACATTGTTAGATTAGGCGAAAAGAGCCTACCCGACAATACGATAAAAATACGTTATATATATATATATATATATATATATATATATATATATATATATAAGACTTCAAATTTTGTATGTATATTAATTATACTTTTATATTTATACTGAAGTGAAACATTACAAATATATTGTTTAGTTTTTCAAAAGCATGCAACGTAAAGGAATCACTAAGAATTTTTTGAAAATTGTCAGTTTTTGTAGCAATAACTGCTCTCAAGCAAACTATTTTAAGAACTTCAAATAAGGCTCACTTCACTACATATATTTACAAATCAATAACATGAGAGAAAAATTACAGGTGCATCCATACAGTAGAAATCTGAGAAAAAGGTGCATGTAGTTCTATAAACATCATTTTCAGAACATTGCATTTTTACTATAAAATGTCACTGCAAAACAAAAATTTGGAATTACAACATGTATTTCTCCCATTTTATTAAACATTAGCATCTTAATTTCTTTTATGTAAAATAGGAAACAAAAATGTCTTAAATTTATCGGAAAATATCTAAACATTTTTCAGTTTTTGTCTAACGAAACCATTCGCAGCATTTATAAGATTTTCTTCAAATTTTGTATTAATCTTGAAAGAATTTTCAGTATTGATGCATTACTTACATCAACGTTGACCATAAAACATCGCGATTGCCTTGTAATAATGTATCAATATGTAAGAGTAAAGATTTGGGAATTTGTTGTACAATATATCGAAAGTTTTCATTATGGATTTGATTATTCACATGCTAACAACTTCCAAAAGTATCAGAGTTCAAGTTTCTCTATATATTAGACAAGTGATTTTTAAGAAAACCACAAGAAGACTGGTTTTTTTATTGCTTTTTAAGTCTGAAATTTATTTTTTATGTATATAACAAGTGTCTTGGAAAGACAATTGCAATATGTATTTTGTAACTTTTTATCACAAACTATTAAACATAAATCTCAAGATTTTGTATATTAAATAATTTTTTTTTCATACTTAAGTAAAATGATAAAAATCCATTCTTCAGGATTTTTTAAAAGGAAGTTTTGCATAACATAATTAGGAATTTATTCACAAATTGTAATTTTTTGTTATAACGTCGGTTTTCTAGCTAAATGCTTTAGAAATATTTCAAAAATTTCACTTCAGTATACACAAGTATATATCGATGCATGTAATAAGTTTAGGTAAAATAACACAAGCAATTTTAAACACAGAAATTTTAGAAAACAGTAATTTTTATTTAAAAAAAAAATTTGACCTTGTTAAAGTAAGTAATCTGTACTACTTACTAATCTTTTTTTTTTTACCTTATTATGCATAATTAACAAATGTTATCTTTACTTATCCATATGAAATTTCTTTAATAATTATTTTGAAGAATTTTTGATTACATTAGATGCAAGTAATAAATAGTTATTATATCTTCACAGTTCAACATTTAACATCGTCAACATTCAATGTCCCATCTACATGCAAGTGTAAAATTTTAATTTTCAAAAATAGTTCCTACCTACAAAAAACGTGCCAAAATACTTTTATTTAAAAACTTACAAAATCAGGATATTTTGAAGTATAATTAGCAAGAATAACTTATTAAAACTGAAATTTAGTAAAGAAAACTAAATTTAATTAAAAATCAGTAAATATTAAATATAAATTTTAAATCATTTAAAAACACAATTTCAAAACTTGGCTCTGAAACTTTTTTAGAAAATCTAACAGTTAAACTAGCAGTTATTATACAATTAATCTACAGTTAATTGTGCATGATTAAATGATAAATGTAGAGTTTATGCATTTTTTTCTCTCAGATTTAAAAATGCAATATATATACTTAATCTGTCAAAGTGGGCTTGGCAAACCAGCTGATTATTTTTTAAAAGTCCTTTTGACATACTTTTAATTCAAAAAATAGCATATATGCTACATCACTGGAAGTGTTGTGACGGATCTGTACGGCACTTTATCACTAATACTCTTGGGCTTCTTTGGGGATTGTAAATTCGCGTACACTTCCAACCAACTCTAAGAGAAGAAACCGAGATATGCAAATTAGTCAAAGTATTTAAGCAGAGTGTTGTAAGTTAGCAGGAGAGTTATACGCCAAGAGAAAGGTTGGCGGAGTCTAAGAAGATTCAAGCTGATTGTGCGGTTAGCGTCTCGCTGATTATTAGGCAGCGATCTACAATTGGAAAGTTTGATCCACCTGGCAAGTAAGGAAGTAAAAAGCAGGTGATATTTAAACTTAGATTATCGGATCATAAGAGTATATATATAATAAAGTCAATGAGAAGTTAATGGATGCTAGTAATTCAAATTGCGTGTATCTCTCGGTCCTCTTATTGCGGTAATTCCGTTCGATATTGAGTTTAATATTTGATAAGTATCATATTTCGTGATTTAATTTAATAGTAAGAGTCAATCACAGTGACGTAGACATCTTGATAAATCTTTGTAATTAGATGGTTGATAATTGATTCAAGTGAATAAAAATAATTTGTTATTGTAAAAATGTCGTCTGGTCATTCTTTCCCTAAATTTAATCTTGGTGTCCAGGGGTTTCTCACAAGGTCAAGAATTATAGATTTTAGAAATTATAAAATCTAAAATCGACAATCTGAATATCCTTAGCTTACTCATTGCTCTTAAAATATTTTACTTCGATATTTTATTTTTCCTTTTTAAAGTCACTAAAAACACGACAAAAAGCATAAATTGGTATTTTAAATCTCAATTTGAAATGAATCAAAAGCATAAAGAGTACAAACGAAACAACAGAAACACAGGCGGACATTTAGACGATACACAAAAGTATTCTTTCGTTCCGTGGATCTCAGTTTTTATAGCTTCCTCAACCAGAAGGTTTGAGAAGCATATGGCATCCATTAATGAATACCGTGATTCATCTCAATATTTCGATGAATAAAAAATGCACCATCTTATTTTGAACTGTGTCCTGTGCTAGTTTTAAGGAGATAAAGTTCTAGTTAAAAGCATTTTTTTCTGTTACACTGGTAAACTAAAGAAATTAATTATCATGCGAAGTCTTGTGGAGGGCTTAAGACCGCCGTAAATTAAATAAAATATCTCGACAGAAATATTAAGTAGGGAATTATTAAATATGTAAAAATGAAAGAATCTTGGGATAACTGATGATTTAAACATAAATTAAATTAAATATATTTTTACTGAAGCTGCTGTGATTCATCTTCGCTACATTTAAATTGCAATAAATTCTATGCGCACTACGGTACATTTTGTTGAAATTTTGTTGCAAAGTAGACCTTTGAAATACATTGCGGCAGTGGCATCTGGAACTTCGGAAATGCAAGAGTGACCTGAGCATTTAGGCAACTCACTTTAAGAGTGATCTTGAGAAGATTCTGACGACATCCCACCCCCCTTAAATATTACCATCAAGTGAAAAATAAGTTTGGGAATGCAGAACGTAAAATTCCTGCAATTTCTCTGAGTTATTACCCCTGAATTCAGACAGAACAATTTGGGATTCATAAAAGATGACAATAGCATATTTATTATTTATTAGTTTACCAGTTCTTTGTAACGTTCGGCGTTCAACGTATCATGTACCTTTAATAGACAAAAATAATTGCAGAAATGGATGCTTCCAGTTGAAAATTGTTTTCTGTAAAATAGCTAATATAGATTATTTTGCAGCTTAACTTGTTTGCGCATTGATTTTCGAGTGTTGCCGTACGATATGTTTATTATTGCTAAGAACACACATCAAGTTTTCTTCAATTACTCTAATATAACAAGAATGGTGCAATTATTCTCTGTGTTATAATCCATTAATTTGGCATCCAATAACTCCATATTATCATCACTTTACTTGGATTTGTCCAATATGAACGCAAAAAGTTTTGGAAAGGCAATCTGAAATATCTATACCATTCAATGCTTCAAATCATGTAGAACTGACTTCTGTATTTCTCCATGAAATATAATAAAGCCTATTACACACAAAAAAGGAAAAATATAACTCCATTATTTAAAAGAAATGTTCTGCTTTCTATTCCTGAAATAGTTTTATTAACCTGCGTCATTTAAAAAAATTTGCAATTATTTGCGTATCTTATCGATTCCTTCATACTGTGCAAATTTTCCACGTACTTAACTTTTTATTAACAGTGTAACATTTTGGATAGCTAAAAGTTTAAATTTGTTTCCAAGTAACAAGTATGATACATAAAATGTACTTTTTAGATTTTTTTTAAATTCGTATTTTTTACTCTTTATGAATAGCTCATAATTTATGAATAAAAATTCAGTGTTAAAAGGGAAACTTTATATTTCCATTACATATCTTGAAATAGAAACATATATTTTGCTTTAACACATTTGTTTTACCTTTTCTTGATATATTGAATTTATTTTATTAAATATTTTGAGAATTTTTGAGTAGTTCTTCGATAAAAATGTTATTGATTAAATTTATTTTAATTTTCCCTTGACGGGATATAATAGTTAAGGGGACAGCGGACTTTCAAAAACTTTTTTTTTTAATTATTAAGTAAGAGTAATGAAAATTTATGAGCATATACACTGGAATACAACTAGATCAACTATATCTTTAAAAAAAATTCAATTAAAATTTTTTTTTAAATTAAAAATAAATTAATAATTTTTAAATTTTTTCAAAACATTCCATGTGTTTCAATTTTTTATTTTTTGACTTCGTCTAACATTATTAATGTTTATTAGTACATGTTACACATAAGTGGGTATTATTTAGCAATTTCATGCACCGGTTAATTTTTTAAAAAAGGTTTTTGTTCATTTGCACTTAATTTTCTGTAAAATAACAGATTTTGTACACTAAAAATTTAACTATCCAAATGAAGTCAAAATTTTAAATGGATACCCAGATTTATTTATGTACTTTTTAGTATTCTTCACGAGAAATTTCAAGCAATTTGCTCAAAAATTGAGACGCATGGAACATTTTAAAAGCACGTAAATCTGAAAAAACAAAGTTTTGAGAAAAAGTCATTTTAAAATTGTTTTTCCACTTACCTTTCATAATTGTTGTTCTGATATTATTAAGCATCCATTTTACTTAATAACAGACATATTTATACTAGATTATTTATTTACAAGCATAATTTGAAGAGAGAAAAAAAATTTATAATAGAATGCATTGGTTTCACATGGTACAGTTTTTCGGTAAAATGTTTTCAATGTTAGTGCAAATAAATATTAATTTACTGAGAAAACATTTAAAATTTACCAGCACCATATGTTTCCCCTTCTTTTTTAATGTTCTTTGTAATTTCGGATGATTTAGCCAATTTACTGATTATTCTTTTCTTTCTCCAATCACTAGAATTCTTTTTTTCACTCTGCGCTAAATGTCGTTTATCACGTTTATGCGAAATGTCCACAGATACAGAACTTAACTCATTGTGCTCAATAGCTAAACTATTGAAGCAGCCAAAATTATATCCACCTATGGCAGATATGACACCCATTTCAAGTCGCTTTTTAGAAACAAAAGTTTCTTTTGGGCAGTTTTTCCAAATAACACTATGGATGCTTTCGTTGGCATTCTGAGTTTTTCCCGCACTGCATCATTCTAAAAGCTCATCGTTTACAAGCCTTTGATATACTGGAAGTATTTTTTCCAGAACTTGTTCCGACAGCTTAGTTTTCATCAGTGAATGGGACATAGGGTTCTCATTTTTAGCCAATGCCCTCTGGTAAAAGCACCATGATGTCGAACCAGTAGGGCATTTACTATGTTTTGGAGTTTTATCTGTAGATGAACAATGAAACAATGAAGCTAAAATTGCGCTTTTCATTTTTCTTACATCTGGCGCATTGTCTTTTATAGCTTTTCTATAAAAGTTAGTCAGTTTCACAATGGTGTTTTCTTTGAGGTTGCCCTCTTTCCGCCCACCAATAGTGATACCTTTATTCCGCCACTCTAAAATTTTATTTTGGAGTCCTGTGCCAAGCCTTTTTTGCCACATGGTTAATGCATTCTTCTTTTTGCAATTTTTATGCAGCTACCATACATTTAATGATGATAAATGTTGATAGGTCTTGGCATCACCATCTGACAAGATGCTCACATATCGCATACCACAATTTTTAATAGATCTTTTCCATAGAATTTCTGCAGCTTTAACCTCCATGGCATTAGAAGATCCTACATAATTTTCGCTGCATTCTTCTTGGTGGGATTTGTACCATATGGAGTACTCAGCACTATTTTCTCCCAAATCCCTTTTTGCGGTAGTGCATTCTGGGCAATATTTGGAAAGGATTTCGTAATCAATAATGAGCCCAGTCAAAATGTTGATAACGATTCCTATCCCGTACAATGACGAATGTCCCCGTTTCTGCCATGTTCCATCATATGAAACAGTGATGTCTATAACACCATTAGCAGTGCCGAGCAAATCTTCATGGTGTTTTCGGACTACTTTTCGGGAAATTTCAAGAATGTCTTCTTTGAAATTACACTTTTCTTCATACAATTTATGTAAACATTTTGAGAAAGTTTTCTTATCCATTGCATGAATACCAATAGCCATAGAGAAAAGTTCTAATGCTGCATGGCCTTTCCCAATCTTAAGAAAAGCTTCAACGAGCTTTTTATTTGCATCGAAACATTTGCTATCATCATCTCCAGGGCTGGAGAATACAGAATTAAATATTTTTCTGCAGCTTTTACATTTTAGCTCTATTTTTGTAGAAAAACCATAAGCACTATTACATTCGACATCCAATGAGCACATATCACATTCATCACATTTTGTGTTAGATAAAAGAGCAGACCACATATCATTATTCATCAAAACATATGTACTTTTCTCACTAGTACAAAAGGTTGATGTTGAAGGAAACATCTGAAGTTTGCTAAGACTTGCATTCAAATATTGTTCCTTTTCACCAGCATGTGAACCTTCATCACTAATGGAGATTTCAGTATCCATAATAAGTGAATTTTCAGCAAGCAAAATATCAGAGTTTTTAGCACACATAGTAGAATCAGAATCACTTTTCATGTGATTTTTTCCCCATCTCTTTTGTACTTTGGATGCACACAAACTCCTTCTTTTTGATGGTCTACCTTTAGGTTTTCGATAGCGCCGACTAATAGCATCCATTGTAAACAAATACAGAACAATTGTAGATGATTTTGAAGCTTTTTTGTGGCTTTTAGATACAAAAAATTTGATTCCGTAAAGATAAATATTACTAAGAAACAGACAGCAATCAAAGATGTGTAATTTTAAAAAAGGCAATACTTTCGACTTATGAAAACAAGTGGAAATAAACAAACAGCAATAAAGCAGTTAAAGGTTGCAGTTAAAATGTGCAGCTGTTAAAACACAAAAATATTAATTCTAATATTTAAAAAAATACACTCAAAAAATTTTGACAACCTAAGCACATGCTTTTGTTTACATTTTTATGTCCAATAAATTCTTTTAAATGCTTATAACTTTTTAATAAAATTATTTAGATACATGCGGTTTCTTGCATATGGTTCAGTGAACTCACGAAGATCATAATTCACAAATTTTTTTTTCCATAATTTGGACGATTTTCGCCAATTTCAAAGTCCACCATCCCCTTAAATTGAAAAGTCGGGGAATTTTTCTGTTTGTAAGAAAGATCTAGCTCAAAGAAAGTATATTTTGAAGCATTGACATAGTATCATTCAAAACAGTCTACGTAATAAAGACATTTTTTTATATCTCAAATTTAAAAAGCTTATATGAAAGATTTTGAATGCAATTGTCTTGAAAATAAACTATACACGATTCAGCTATTACTCATAAGAAAATGTTCATATTTTTTTCAAATATTTGTTTTCGTGAAACTCCTTTGTTCCCTATTTAAAATTGAGTGAGTAATTTAAAAATGTTTCAAAGTATACAATCTTACTGTGATCCTATTTAACAACTAAATCACCTGGAAAAATTATGCAAATTTTTTTTGTCATTCCATTATCCAAGAAGAACCTATTTTAAAATTAAAAACTTTGTCCAGCCACTCGTAAAAGTTGAATGTAATATTACGTAGAATGCGTTATATTTTTTGTTCTTCAAGTAGTGTCGGAAAAAAAGTGTTTTCTTCACGAAGGGACCTTTGCGTGGATTTTATTAAAGGGGAAACATTTTATTTTCTTTCAGTTTACACACAAATGACATTCTCTAATTTAAGTGGAATAAGTTTAGAGAGGAATAAAATCTGCTAGATTAAAAATTATACCGCGTAAAAGCTAGCGTGTAGTGCACAACTATACTTTTCAAGCTACAAAATTTGATTTTAAGGGATATTCACCGTATAAAGCGCATCTCTTTTTTATGAAGAAAACTGAAATGTGCATTCACAATTCTCTAGTGTTTTGAAGTCATTTATTATTTCAAGCTTTAGAGAAAAATATTATAATTCTAGAATTACAATCCTCTATGTTTATAAGTACTGTAGAACGTCTTTTATCCGAATCAATTGGGACCGGACACTGTTTGGATACGCGTTTTTTGGATAACTGAAAACCGAATGCGAGCCATGCAGTATATAAAACCGGACGTTATACGAATATTGAAATTATCACATGCGGGAAACGTGCTTGAACAAAAAGCAAAATAGGTGCAAAATGTCGCATTTTTACCTTTATTGTAGAAAATAATCCATTACCTGTCTCTGTACCATTGTACACCTTCGCTTTTTCACTGCAAAGTCTCTGAAAAAACTGTTCCGTATATTTGACGCAACGGATAAAAAGCGTTCGGATAAACGACGTTCTACTGTAATGTCGTTTTTCTATATATACTGAAGTTTAATTTTTTTCTATGCTCATATATATATATATATATATATATATATATATATATATATATATATATATATATATGTGTGTATATATATATATAAATATATACATACATAATTTTTTTTTATTTTTAAAACTCTTATTTTTTACCCGGTGTATAACAGACAGCCGTAAGTTTCATTCTTACTCCTATCATAAAGCAGGATGTGGAAAGAAGTCGTATCAGAAAAAGGAACGAGGAGAATATCAGTGATATATGATGTCTTATGTTTGTATCTAATGTTCATTTGGTGTGTCCTAGTATACATGTTTTTTATTGTGTTTGTGCACAGAGTGTACTAAAAACAATGAGAAAAGAACTACAATTAGCATTTGAATGATAGCGATTTAAATTATCATTGTAGTTGCCTTGAACAAGACTATTACGTAAAATGCAATTCTTTCCATTTAACATAAGTGAAAATATTTTATGAATTCGTCCTGGAGAAAATAATAAACAAATAATTTATGAAATAAATGGTCAGTCTAAAATTTCTCAAGTCCAGAAATATTTAGGAAATAAATGTATGCCATTTTTAAGTAAAATTATCAACAGAACTAAGATGGTTTACATAATTTTTTGTAAAACTTTCCAAACATATACATATATATGTTTATATATGTATATATTTAGAAATTTATATATACTGACTTTGGACATTTATACTATATTTTGGAATTTTAAAACTGACATGATCTTGGAGAAAACATAGAGACGTTATTTCATCAAAAATTATCGTAAAAATATGTTTATTTAAAAGTAGAAAGAAGCCAGTTTTAATAGAAAAAAAGTAAGGAACAAATAATATTTACCTATTTTTTTTAATAAATTTTATGTGTTACGAAAATTAATTGATCATTTGACATTAAAAACGTTTGCTTTTTAGGAATGGTGATTAATTGATTGAGAAACATCGAAAACACTAAAAGATTTAAAATGTATTCATTATGGAAAATTCTGAATGTTTAAAAAACGAGCTGGAGAACCACATGAACCACCTATGAGCTAGATGCATTTCACTAGTTTTTTTTATTTTATTTTAAATTCAGTAAAATATTTTTTGACAAAATTATCAGTACGATAGAAGGGGGAGGGGAGTGCATTATTGTTTTGCGGCATCAGGAAAACAAATGTAGGAAGAGAACTACGTCTTCATTATCTACATTATGAATTCTCAGCGCTCATGTTCATAGCTGTTTCTTCAAGACACACTGCTGGTTACAAAAGGTAAACTTTTCCATACAATTTTAAAGAGTTGAGAAAACTTTAATTTAAAAAATGAGTGCATTTATACTTAATTAGATGGCAAGGAGTCTCGATCTAAATCGGATCAAATATGTATCCGGCTTTCTTGAGCGAGAAATTTGTAAAAATCAATGGCGTACACAAGTTTGATTATAACTCCACTCATAGACAAGCAATTCTAATTCATAGCATTAAGTTTAAGTCTGGATAATTTCATTTTTATAATATATATATATATATATATATATATATTTATATATTATAAAAATGAAATTATTATTAATTAATGAAATTTTTATATATATATATATATATATATATATATATATATATATTTAAATATATCTATATATTAATATATATGTATATATATATATGTGTGTATGTATATATATACATATAAATATATATATACATATATATATATATATATATATATATATATATATTTATATGTATATATATTTATATGTATAAAAGAAATATGTATTATTTATCAAAAACAAGAAATAATAGATAAAGAACATAACAAGAAATAACATAATAAAAATATAAAAGCAGAACATGAAGAACAAAATTATAGAGAAATAAAAGAACTACAAAAAAGCAGAACCTAGCGAGTCAGAAAGCCATCGTACTTAGGACCGAATAAGTGGGGTTAAACTAGTTTAAAGGCGCCAACCTTCCCCCTTTGCAACTCGGTAGGAAAACCAAATAAAATAAAATAAACAAAACTTCAGAGTATGGATAACTCAGAGATTATTTATATGTATATATATATATATATATATATATACAGAGTTGGCATATAAAAAAACTATAAATTTTTTAAAAAATACAAAAAAATGTGTGAATTGTTTTGATAATCAGAATTTTTTTGCTTTCCCTTCTTATCTAAACATTGTCGTGTTAGAATTTTTAAACCTCGAATTTTTTGGAACTCTAAATATAAGAATTTATCTCGTACAACAAAACGAAATATTCATTTTTCCGATAGTATAGATGAAAATCAAAGAAATAATGATTTTGGTAACATATTAGAAACTCGGTTTTTCAGAGATATTCATGCTTTAAAACTAAAATTTAGATCTTGCACTGATAAAAGATGCAAGGCGTGTGGCATGATGAGTGGAGAACAATTGGATATGGATGCAGGTTATATATTTTGTAAGACTTTTAACTGTGTTTACAAAATGACATGCAACATATGTAAATTTGCTTACATAGGTCAAACCTCTAACACTATTAATATTAGATTGAACCAACATAGGTCTGATACAAGGAAATTTGATTGCAACAAAAACCAGGCTAAGATTGAGATAGGACACTTTCATAAACATAGATTCAATAACATAACTGTACATATACTTAGAATAGAGCCAAATATTAAACAAAGATTATGGTTCGAAAACTTTTTCATAGATTCATTTAGATCATATTATCCTTATGGTTTGAATGTTATATGGAAAGGTGTAAGTGTCTTATTAACTTTTAAACAAAAATCCGAGAATTCATTATATCTTCCGAATTTTAATAAATTTATTGATAATAGTAATAATATTTGTTTAGCGAGAATTTCAAAAGCTAAACGTAGAAAAAGAGTTACTAGAGACATGTCAACTCTGAAGAATTCTATGTTAGAATTAGCTACTAAATTTGATGATAACTACAACACAGGCTTAATTAAATCGTTTATGTTTGGCTTGAATAAAACTGAAATTAAAACTATGACAGATATTTTAAGCAGATATAAATTTCGAGATTCTCATGGTATGCATATGATTCGAGACCTTAATAACTATACAAAAAATGAATATTAAATTAGATGCAAGTGAAAATTACTCTACAGAATATTGTACATTATTATTTATGAATAAATCCTTTAACAAAATTAATCTTTCAAGTATATTTCAAAAATATCAATCCTTTTTTCCTATTAAAAATATTATTATTAAAAAGGCTTTCAAATACAACAAGAAATTTGGTAGATTTATATTTAATTATAATCAAATCTCGGAGCTCCTAAGTTCTGAATCATGTAGATGCAATCTATATCGAGACTATATTGATGATTATCATCAGCACGTTGTCACAGGAGACCTTAGCAACGTGAAAGATGATTTGTTAAGAAATTTTATGGAAAAAGGTACCAGTTTTAGACTGATGATCACAAAAAATAAATCTAACGTTATTAAACAAATCATAAAAGATTTAGATAACTTCTACCTTAAAATGGCAATTAAATACGGAATGCCGATTGAAGCATTCAATCAATTTAGATCTTATGTAGCAACAGAAATTCGGGAATTAGATTTTACTGTTGAAAATGAAATTATGTATAAAGATCTTAAATCATCAATAGTAAATATCCAAAATGACTTCGTTATTACATATGTTGATAAGGTCTCTGCTAATTATGCCATAATTTGTAAATATTTTTACAGTAAAATATAAGGTAACCACATTTTAAATAATAATTCATTTCAAAAATCAATTCACAATAATAGAGAAGATGATAATCGTCTTTTAGCTTTAAACAAAAGACTGAATATTCATCTAAATAATATTAAATATCCAAGTACTTTTTTAACACCAAAATTTCATAAAAGCCCTATAAAATTCCGTAGTATCACTAATGGATTCAAAACATATATCACGAAGTCTGGGAAGATCTTGCAATCTCTTCTTCAAAATCTAATTGATAATTTACAAAACACGGCAATTATTAAAAATAGCTTAGGGATTGCTAGAGTTACTAAGGATATGTTGATTTATTCTATGCATGGTTTTGATTTCGAGAACCTTTTTAATTCTATAGATATTGACGATATGATTAAGGTTCTTCAGTTAATTTATGATAAATATGAATTATATACTTCAATGAAAAAAAAAAGAAAATTTGATATTCTTGTTAACCTCATTTTAAAAGAAAATTTCATTACATTTGATCATAATCTTTATAAACAGATCAAAGGATTACCTCAGGGTGGTCCAGCTAGTAATTGTTTAGCAAACCTATATTTACATTTTTTTGAAATAGATCATGTTATAAATGATTCTTACTTAATTTATCGTTATATAGATGATATAATAATTTTTGGTAAAAATAGTGAATACAAACCAAATATTACATTCTACCCTGATTATCTCAAGCTCCTTAAAACTAACTTCAACTCTAATAGGGTGGAATTCTTAGATTTAGACTTGCATCTTATTAACAATAATGTAGTCAGTAACATTTTTGACAAAAGAGATTCGTTTAAGTTCCATATAATTAAAATTCCTGTATGGAACAGTAATTTTCATATATCAATTTACAGAAATATCATTTTGAATTTTTTATTTAGAAATGATAACTTAACTACCCACAAAATAGATAAATACAATAATATAAAAAAAAATTTCAATGTTGTTTAGATCATGAATACCCTTTTAATTTCTTGAGATCTTATATTCATCACAATTACATTAACCGTCTTGCTACTTCGAATTCCAAATCCACCACACAACAATAGGTTTTCAAAGTCAGCATGTTAGTGGTCTTGCTGTGAAGATTATATCATAACACTCATATCACAGTTTACATTTTTTCCACACACATCTTAAACATCTTACACATTGTTGACAACCAACCAAATTAGAGCCTAGCAAATTTACATTTTTGACAATCAACCAATTCAAATTTTACCATATTTGATTGTCGTCATTTTATACTTGTCTTTGCTGGCTGGTTTAAAAGTCAGCTCAAAAGATGTGTTTATGTATAGTCGAATTTTTTAACTTGGTGAATAATTGACTTTCATTAATGGCAAGATGCTTGTTTCTCTTCGTAAAAGCTTTGTGAGTAAAGAAATTTTGTTAAATTATTTTTTGAAAAATACTTTTCTTATGTAATTTTTCTAGTATTTTTCTACTTTTCTTACATAATTATTTTGTGATTTTGTGATTTTTCTGCATTAAGAGTTTTGGAGAGTTTGTTACATAATAGTAGTGATTGGTTTTATCATGCTCTCTGAGTTATACTTTCTCTGAAGTTATGTTTATTTTATTTGGTTTTCCTATCGAGTTGCAAAGGAGGAAGGTTGGCGCCTTCAAACTAGTTTAACCCCACTTATTCAGTCCTAAGTCCGAAATTGCTTTCTGACTCGCTAGGTTCTTCTTTTTTGTAGTTCTTTTATTTTTCTATAATTTTGTTCTTCATGTTCAGCTTTCATATTTTTATTTCGTTACTTCTTGTTATGTTCTTTATCTATTATTTCTTGTTTTTGATAAATAATACATATTTCTTTTTATATATATTTTATATATATATATATATATATATATATATATATATATATATATATATATATATATATATATATATCACTGATGAAAATAGCGCACGATATCTGAGAGTAAATCTGATATTTTATTAACTCTCAAACAAACTTAGAATAAGATTACCACAGACGATTTTTAAAAAAAAAAAAAAAAACATACCATAATCGATAACGTTTAAATAATTAAATAAGTATATATTAAGTAAATTAATATATAATTAGTTTAATTAATTATATATTAATTAAAAATCGCGTAGAGAATGGGTTATTATTAAGAAATATTTTAAGTGATTTATTACCTGCCTTTATTTTTTCCGCCTACTTTCATAGAATCTTTCAGAGTTCCCTTTTTGTAAGATACTTATTTGTTGATTTACATGTTATAAATATTATTATAAAAGTTATATTAGATGTCATAAACATTAAAAAGTTCATTTTCTTCTAATGGAACTTTTTTTCTGATACTAAGATTATATAAGATAATATACACAAATTCCAGGATTTTTTAAATAACCTTTATTGGAAGGTAGAGGATATAACAATGATTCATACACTAATGGCAAAAAATATCACAGCAAAAAAATAGCAAAGAAATAAGTGCGGGATCGTAACGAAACTTAGCATGAAGGAGCATGTCGGGGAGATATGCAAATAATTAGAAATGCAGCTTGATTGCGCATTACGTACCGCCGGTAGAGAGCGTTTAACGTCGTTCTCCGTGAAGTATAAAACAGGTAACTAAAGCTTGTTTTAGTGTTCTGAATCGTTTATAAAGGAATAGCTCAGGTAGAAATGCTATTACGCCGTATTCAAAGACAATATGAGCAGCTGTCGCAGTTTGAGAGGGGGAGAATCATCGGCATGATGTAAGCTGATTGGTCAGCTGTGTGAGTTACTCTTCAATTAGGCCACTTTGGTTGTGTTGTGAGGAAGTGTTGTATTTGGAACCACAGTGGATCCGAGAAATGGCATTTACACGAATACCAGGCTCAAGACACCTTCGACAGACCAGTCATCGAGAAGACCACCACATCGTAAGAAATACACGCGTACAGCCAACTGCTTCATCGGCTGCTATCCAGGCAAAGCTAGCATCTTCTTTAGGGACCCCTGTGTCTTCTCGAACCACACGAAGGTGCCTGGCTGAAGGACTTTCGGGATCGCGGTGCCCATTACGTGTGCTACCATTGATGCCCACCCATCAATATTACCGTTTGGTACCACGCTTGAGGAGACTGGACTGCAGATGAATAGAGCAAGGTCGTCTTTAGCGACGAATCCAGATTCAATCTCAGCAGTGATGACAATCGTGTCCGTGTGTTTGTTTGAGACCCCGTGTGAACGCCTCACTCTTGAATTTGCTTTACAGCGATACACGGCTCCCACAGTGGATATGATGGTATGGGGTGCTATTGCTTACAATACATGCCCCCCCCCTAGTATTTATCTATGGCATCTTGACAGCCCAGCGATATATCCATGGCATTCTGAAATCACATGTGTTGTCACTCATGAAACGGCTCCAAGGAGCCTTTTTTCGACAAGACCATGCTCGGTTTCACGCGACAAAGGTGTCAAAAGACTGTTTCACACTGTTACTACACCTCCATGGCCTGCCTGATCCCCTGATTCGTCTCTAATGAAGCATATCTGAGATCATTTTGTACAGCAAGTTGGACATCCCACAAGTTTGAACGAACTAGAGGCAAGGTTACAGCAAATATGAAATGAAATTTCTCAAGACATCATACAGAACTTTAATGCCTCAATGCCCGATCGTACTGCTTTCGCCCTAGATGAGGCTCAACAGGATATTAAATCCACCATTATTTTGCCTTTTTTTCTGAAAAAAATGATACTTTTTCTCTGATTTTCTAATCATTTCCTTACATCATATATGCATAGAAACCTGTTGTCGGAAACGTCTTCGTTTGATACTAGATGACGTTGTTCGCAAGATTTTTGAGGAATCAGACCTATATTACCGCAGCCGTTCCCCACAGTGGAATATGGAACGTTTGACGAACATGGAGCTGGCAGATACGCACATAATTTATGGACTGGCACAAAGAAATGCAAGAGCAACATGTGAATACGGATCATTACGAGATAATACGCATAGTGACTTGAACCTCCAGCTTTGACCAATAAATATTTCAGTAGATCTCTATCTTGCGCGTGTTTTCGTTTCTTGTACCTGCCATACTTGTTTTCCATGAGTTTTCTGACCTTAGATCGTAATGCAGATATGAACTATTTTAAAGTCCCCTACTTCCCCTTAAAGTTTGTCCCAATAATTCTAGTATACGCTGTATATATTCTGACATAGTCGCTGCAGACGCAGTGACTTTCCCTTACTTTACTTATTTGAAATAACAACATTTCTTAAATTGTGCTTCGAACAACAAATTATCTTCATTTTAGTAATTCCAAACTTTTAAAATACTGATCTTTAGGGCAGAACTTTCAGTTCTTTTGCCTTACCTCTTTTCCTACAAATGATTGATCAGACCAAGTAGCATTGGACAATAGCAACAAGACAATTTTTTTATTCACTTATTGAGAGGAAGTGGAGATACTTGTAGTGCAAAACTAAAGGAAGAAAAGTAAATTTTAAATTCCCCTTGTTTGAAAAAATGGGCGATTGATGTTCATGGGCTTTGACTGGCCGCATGTGGTTCAAAAGGCAATTAAAATAAGAAGGTACTATTTATCTTACTTTAAAACAAATCCTGAATTTTAAGACAATATTTGGTTGTGAAAAAATATCGAAAACCGCTCTATAAAGGTTAAAGTTATGAAAAAAAATGCAATATACTAAATAATCTAGCTTATCTCTTAAATCAGGGGTCAGTAATCTTTTAGCTGTGGTATGCCAAACTAATCTGTTAGTATGATTCAGCGGGCAGCACAATAGGACACGTTTGAAACATTTTGAACCCCACGATTATGCAGGCAGAGTTAGATAATAAAGGTCAATAATATAGGTTTACAGTTTTATTATGCATCAATTTTGCATCGTTTAAAGATATTTCTTAACATAAGAATTTTTATATCTTAAATATATTTATTCTTTCAACGAACATAAAAAATAAATTTAAATGTGTATTAAATACTCTTTTAAACATATTTATAAAAATAAGAAATAGCCCAAAATGTTAGTTTCTGTAGTAAATGTTTTGTAAATTAAATAAAAATCTTAATGTAAACCAAATGTTTGCTCCGCTCTATCTTCATATCAGCAATTCAGGGGAATAATATGTGACTTAATACTTGTCACGATGCTGAGAATTAAGTTTTTGAACATTTTTTGCAGACTCGAACTATTTTTTTTTATATGAGGACAGATTTTTTTCTTTGACATGTAAGACCAAAAGCGAAAAGCAGAGAGTACATGCAATTTTCTCTCTTCAAACAATTAAATCCCTCCAGCATTTTCATTCAACAATTTACAAAATATCAGTGAATTTATGCTTGAAGTTATCTTTAAGATTTTTTCATGATTCCGTAAATGTCCTTAATTCTGAAGATGTTAATCAAATAGGGTCCATTAAAATATTTTCAACTTCTCTTCACTCAAAGACTGACAAATTCAAAGAGTGTCACTGCAAATCCTACCGCGTGCTACATATAGGGGGCACTCTTTCTATAGGTGTAACCCGTGATTTAAATCAGAGGTCGCCAAAGTGGTGGTCCGAGACCTCTCGTGGGCTGTGAGAAAATTTCGCTGGTCCCCAGAAAAATGTGGAATATACTTACTTATAGCGTTGTTTTAATATGCATTGAAACATAATTCAATTCATGACAATACGTGAAAAGTTATAAGAACGCTACTTAGAATAAGGCCACGGTAAGTCGCACTGATGTCACTGCATTGTTTTAGCTGCCAATTTGATCTCGTCTCGTTTCGCACTCTTCTAATGTTCACTCTCCTGTATGTCGCATATCAGTTGAGAAGTATTTAAAGGTGGATTGACGGATGTGTTGAGTTCGATATAAAATATACTCAATATATTTATTGGTTCAATATATCAGTAGCCATCAAAACACGTTGCCGATCTCAGATTGAAATAAAGACAGTTCTCCGTATTGTAGTAAATACATTGGATCCAAGTATCCATAATCTTATTTCAATTAAGCTAGGAAGGTGTAATGATAAAAGTTTGATATACTTAAACTATTTTTTAATTGTTGTTTTTTTACAGTTTTCGTTTACTATATTATAATTTATTAATAAAGCTTTCACAATTTGGTTACAATTAACAGATTTATTTATTAAATATGTAGATTTTATGTGTTTTTAGACAACAATTTTTTTTTTTTATAAATATATTTAATACTTAAAAAATCCCTATAAAGGAAGAATATATTTCGACTTGCAGTATTTTATAATTTACAGCTGTATTACCAATAAAGCAATATCATTGGAAGAATATCATACATTTGTGAAAATAGCAAATAACTTTAAACCGACTTCTGTGAGTATAGCATTAAACTATAATTTAATTCAAAAAACAATAATATTTTTAGAAGACATTATTTTATTTTTTTTAAAAAAATATTAACTGGTATAAATTTAAACACGAACAAGAAAGAACTCATTTTATTCTGCTATTTTTCATAGTGTACTATAAGTATTCTGATTACATAATGTATTGCAAATTATTATAATAATGTGATGGTAAAATAGGAATTGCAAACAGATTTATTTATCTTTGTGTTTAACGTTTCCGTTTGACTTTTATAATTTAAAAATCCATATTTTAATAATATTTATCATTTTAATATTCTAAAGTCATACTATTTTTTTAAATAACTAATGATTCTAGAATTTTTTATATTCAAAGAATATTTCTATAAATACACTTCGTGCCAAGATGCTTTTATATTTCGTTATATTTCACTGAAGAACATTTAAGAATCTTTCAATCCAAGCTATTAACTCCTTAAGTGCCACAGGCGTGTATACACGTCCTGCTGAGCTGGGCGCTTAGTGCCCCGGGCGTGTATATTCGTCCTTCCAAAGGAGGATTTTTTGTATTGAGAGAGAGAGAGAGAGAGAGATGCTTTGTTTAAAAGTAGTCCGACGGCTTTGGAATACAATACAGTGACATTGACAGTACTTCTAAAGAATTTACCTATTTCAGAGAAGAGGTGGAGAACGAATTTGAAAGGGTATATTCAGGGAAAGATTAAATTTATAGCTAAACGGTTTTTTTTTTTTTTTTTGCGTTTCAGTGTGCTTTTTTATTACTAATTTGCAGTCATTTTCGCTTTTCGTGTGTAATAGGAGCTTTTTAATTTTTTACACCAATGCCCTGAATGTGATACCGATTTATGTGTTCAACCCTGTTTCAGAATAAATCACACAACATATAAGTTATAATTTATTTTTTATTATATTGTAACTCTAGAGATTATTTTTTTTTATTTTCATTTTATTTTATTCTTTTCATTCCTTTCTTTTTCACAGTGAAAGTAAGTAGTTTTTAGGTGAAAACGTGCCTTAAAATACGCCAATGGACTGCGTAATAACGCGCACTTGTGAAAAAAACGGTGGCACTGGAGAGTGAATTTTTTAACTTTTCCTTTGGCAGTTGAGGGTTTAAATTTATTTAAGATAATATATTTTTAGTACGTGTTTATTTTTATGATATCCTACTCAAGCACATATGTTTCTAAAGTTTTTATTCTGCTTTAAGAAATCATATTTAACAATCAAAAATAATTAAAATAAATCAATGTTAACTGTTAATAGCCAATAAATTATTTAATCAGATATTTTTACCATTAAGAAAAAATCTAAATTATATAAGACTTTAGATTCTTCTTAACATCGAAATTTTAAAATTGAGGTAGAATATAATACACATATTTTGCTGCCAGAACTGTAGTATTTTTAAAGAATTTTAATCAGGATAACTAATTTTATTTTTTGAGTTTAACATTTATTTTTTGAGTTTTCATTTAACTTAGGAGAAATTAATGTATTATAAATTAAAAAAATATAAAGATGATGGAATAAGTAATAGAAAACTCGTTCATGTATAAGAGATATAAAGTTTATCATATATTTTACATGGGTAATTTAAACAAAAATTACAGGTACTTGTTTTTACTATTACTATGCTATGTTTAGCAACAATATTTATTCAATTTTGACTTTCAAATAATAATAATATGGTATGAAGATGCATCGTAAATTCATTGAATATTTAGCTGGTTTATTAAATTTTATACATTATTATAAATAAATTAAGCGTAATTTTTAAGCAAAGCATATTTTTGTCTTAAATAGTTTTAATCATAACTTAATATTTATGTATAATTGCGTAAGCATTAGTTTACTTATAAAAACTGTGATTCAAATTGACGTGTAAAAACTGCTTTTTAAAAAAAAATATTAAAATGTTTTCTTATAGTTTAATATGACAAGGATAAAATAACCAATGGTCATTAACAAAGAAAAATATTATGTATTTTTATACATAAATTTATCAAAAAATATTTGTATAAAATATGTTTATTATAACATCAGATTTATGTTTAAGGGGACTTGGCACCCTTTGAGCCAACTTCTTTATTTACGTATTTAAAAATTATATTTTAACATTTTATACAATGTTTCTATTCAAGAAAATGTTACCAGATGAAATTTTCATATATTATTCACACAATTTTAAAAATTTTAATTTTTTGAAGAAAATTGGGAAAATTTTAAAATTTTACTCCTTTTGTAAATTTATATTTTTTGACCTGAATTTTTTTATAATATTTTTATGGATGTTCTTAACAACTTTAGGGATCGATTTTAGAATAACTTCATTCGTTTTCGAGAAAAAAAAATAAAATGTTGATATACAGGCTAAAAATCAACGAAAAAGCCAACATGTCTTACATTTTATTTTTTTTAAAAAAGTATTCAGTTTATAGCAAAACGGATCCCTAATTTTATTACATCCTTTATTTTTAACACGCAGGAAAAAATTGAAGTGATTGGTAAATAATTGTTGAAGGAGTAGCATTTTGAATGCACTAAGGTTTCGAAAAACACAAACTGAGAAAAACGACTTTAAAGTTTATAATTCTGAAAGAATAATTATTATAAGCGTAATTAAACTTAAAATACCACTTTAAGATATTACTTATACGTTTTTCTTTAAAATAATAGCATTTTCATATGTTTTCAACCCACACAATTTTATAAATGATCAACTTTTAGAGAGTACTAATTGCACAAGAAAACTCAAGAAAAACTTAAAATTTTTTTTTTTTCAGTCACGACAGAAATTTTGGCTGTTTTTCTTGTTATAATATTAAAGTATTACATTTGTATGAAAAATATATCAGGAATAAGAACTGAAATTATAAAATTATTAATATAAAATGCCTTAATTTAAAAATTTTACATGCACACATTTCACAAGGAAGAAAAATTTCATTATTGTATTGCCTCGGAAATATTCTGCTTTTAATACTACACATTATTTTTTATAGTTATTATTTCTATTTATAAAATAGATTTTTTTATCATAACGCATTTTTTAGCTTTTTTTTCTAAAAAGGGTGTGTGGCTGAATTGCCTAATTTGTTTTCAAATGAAGTTTTATTCAACTTCTAACTTTCCGACATGCACAAGTGACATATCAATCGAAATATAATAATGCAAAGAATAATATTAAATGAAAATAGAAAAAAAGATAGGTTTGTGATTTTTAGGGTACCAAGTCCCCTTTAAGTATGCAAACACTATTTTACGTAAAAAAACCAACAAAAAAAAGGAGATTATGTTTATCTTTAAAAAAATACTTCAATATAATTTCAGTTTAATATTTTACCTCGGTTTAACTGTGAAATAACCAGTGATTATTATTAAATATTAGATCCGTTGAAATGTGTTGCTTTTCTAGAGTTTATTTTCACGAAGTTTCAAGATTCAATTTATATCCTCAATTAATTCGTGACAGTTGAATTTATTACTGAACACATACCTTTTGTTACTTTAATTCTTTCCTGTGGTTGTCCAAAATCAAAAACGTTTTACTGAACCTCACGCGCTTGGACATCTTTTCCAGAAATTGGAAAGCTGGAGAAATCTTGGAACAATTTCAATTTTATTCCGTGACTTTTCAAGTGAAGGAATTAACGAGTCTTTAGAAATGTAAGGAATCCAGAGTGGTTTCAGAAGAGGAAGCCAATTATTGTAGTTATGTACCACTGCCTCCTTACAATGTTTTAACACTCCATGGAGCGAAACTTTACTTTTGAAAGAGAAGAAACATCTCAACATTATATTTCATTTTCAAGAGTTTTTAAGGAGGACTCTCTAGGTTGAGTTAGAATGTAACTCTTGCTGAAGCTCAAGTAGTAACTGAAATTCCGTATCTCCATCATATCATATTTGTGGATTTTCATTACTGTTTTGTGAATTATTTTTCCATAAGGTACTCTCGGAATTATAAGGCGAAGTATTTTAATTTTGAAAATGAATGTTTTTTCTATTATATATTTACTTTATATGCAACATATGGTATCCAAAAAATAACCTCAAAACAGTCCCATTAAAATGTCTGCATAATTTATATTAATAAAAATGTAGGTTTGCTTAAAGAAGTTATTAAATGGTATATAGCATAATTTCAAACTCTTACTTTATGAAATATTTGATATCAGCTATTTTTTCCTGCTTCCCAGTAGGAAGAAGGGGTGTTCATATCATTTCATGATGTTGAGAAATACTTTTATGTAAAGCATATGATGATTTCATTATTACATTTGGTTTTCTTGTAATTTAAGTATTAGCACATCTGATTCATTCATATCTTCACTGCATTTTTCGTATAATGATAATTTTTCTCACTCATTAATCAGCATTTTAAAACTAATTTTGTTACAATTTTATTAATTTATTACCTTATCAAAATATATTAATCCAATGAGAGCGATTGTAAACTGTAAAGCAAATATTGGATTTCAATCTGCACTTAGGATTCATAGATGAAAGAATAATGTTAATAAACGTCAAATTAAACTGGGCTTCAAAAGTAGGAATTAAGTAAGGGAGAATGCTAGGACGAACAGTTTCTATATTTTGTCACTTGATTTCGTCACTTCGTTGCCATTCAAATAAAGCCATATTTAAAACATCTCTCCACTGTTACCAATAGCTCACTGAGCTGTTTTATCGGGAAGGGGGATGAAATTAGCATTATATTGGTGTCATGATAACCCAGTTGATGGAGTGATGGACTCGCAAGTCTATTTTTTAATTATACATGTGTACCTTCCTATTCAACATAAACGTGGACAGTGACAGTGGACAGTTTTTTGGGTTATGAAAACAAAATTATGGAAAGAATTTATCAGATGTAACACATAGTTCTTGGTATAAAAAAATAAAATTAAGAACTGTGCCATAATTTTCGAAATAAAACATTATAAATTGTATCAAAATTTAAAAAAAATAAATGAGCTAACCTTTTGTTCCATATAAAGGAATATTGAATGAGATATATAATTTATCTGGTTATAAGGCTTTTGGACACTTCCTAAAAGTAGCCCAAATTCAAATGGATTGAACATTAAAAATATTAGGTATTTTAAGTACCAATAATTGAAGGACTAACAGAATATGGACTTGGAGGAAGCTTTTTAAGAAGGCTAGGACAAACTCTAGGCTCTCCAGCCACCGAGAGAAGAAATTTAAAAAAATAGCATAAAAAGGTAATATTTGAAACATATTTAAATTATAATTTATTAATTTAAAGTTTGATGAAATCATATATGAAGAATCAAATTTTAAAAAATACAGATTACATTTAAGCAATTAAGTTTTATGAAAGTATCAAGACATCTTTAAGTAAAAAAAAATATGTAAATTGCATTGCTATTTCTGTTGGCCAATATTGTTAGATGAAGTTTAATAATATTTTGTAATGCAGCGTTTCTCAAACTCTGGGGCGAGCCTCCGTATGGGAGCGGGATAACTCTATGAGGGGCACGTGAGCCTATATTTAAAAGTCAAAAACAAAACATTATTTTAAACAATTATTAATTTACTGAAAGTAAACAAACAAATGCATTGTGGCATGATAAGAAATAAATACAGATTTACTCGGATATAACGCATTTTTAAATGCATCAGTACCTCACCGTGCATTTTATAGTGAACTAAGTTAAGAACAAGTTCCATAATCACTATGGATGCCGTGGGCTTGTCATATAAAAAAGCTACAGACAAAAATGAGCATTTATCTTGATAAGTTGTACGGTTTAGATTTAATCCCTTAACTCCCGATTAAAAGGTGTGTCATTCGCTCCCCCAGAGCCACCGTTTTCCACATAGGTGTGCGTATGGGATGTTTTTTTTCGGGAGGAGGGAAAGAAAAGGAGTGAGAATAAGCAAATCCTTTGAAATAAATAAATTCTTCACAATCATTGTCAAGGTCTTTTAATTGCTTTCCGAAGCCTTTTGGATTATTTTATGAAAACAATGCATGGAAAACATCGTACTTCGAAAAGACGTATGTAAACATCCGGGGCGACTCATTCTTTGGCTAAGTGAGACGTTTATATACGCTGGTGGCACTTAAGAGGTTAAATTCATATTGTAGATTTAGCGTCAAATTACAGTATATTGAATTCAATCCATTGTTAAGGTATGGAGAGGGGAGGGGTGCGATGAAAATTGTGATTGAATATTGGGTCGCAAATATTGAAAGTTTGAGAATCACTGCCCTAGTCTTCTGCATAATTATTATGTTACACTTAAAATGAAATGTTGCTACATACGTATAATTATAATGTCCTTATGATCCAATATAATGCCGAATATTTCAAATCAGTAGCCTTCTGTTTAATTGCGGGTAAGGTGTTAGCGAGTTATGTGTTAAGTAAATGAACTATTTTAACGCAGCATCTTTAAAGAATGTTTTTTACCCTCTGTATTATCGCAACAATTATTTAGATCTCAAATATAAATATCTAGATGATGTTAAATTTCCTATTTAAAAGCGCACACAATACTGATATTCTGAATAATAAATCATTTTTTAATATGAAACTATTTCTTTAAGTAAATTCCATGCTTTAAGAAACGATAAAATAATTTTTAAAAAAAGTCACAGAGAAACTTCTCTCTAACACAGTAATCATTTTTAACAAAAAAATCGTTTAAAAAATGGACATAAAGGCTTCTTTTGTCCCTTCTGCAAAAAAAGGTATATACTAACAAAAAACACTTTTTCCAACCATGCGTTAAGAGTTGAAAATAGTTTTTTAGTTGGCTGATGTGTTATATTATTTTTTTGTTTCTGGAGGACAGCTGGATGAAGTGTTCCATTTTCTTTGTAAAGAGAACAACTTTACATGGACCTCATTACAAGCATAGCATTTTATTCTGCAATAGTTTTATACATGGATGAAACTCTCCAATTTAGGACGAAAGGAATTTAGAGAGACAGAATAAGCTGCGACGAAATAAAAATGCCTATAACATGAACTTGTAAAAAATAGCTGAAACTTGGCTAAAAATGTTTCAACCTGGTAGTCATCGTACCTGTCTGGATCTTACCAACACATAGCGTGGACTTTTTTTTCCTTTTCCGCTAACTACTTTTGATACGCCTTATCGTTTCCCATTTATTCTGCCTTTCCTGTTTTCCTTATATCGAAAGACATGATTTA
The DNA here is from genome assembly GCA_019973935.1 of Trichonephila clavipes. NCBI lineage: Eukaryota > Metazoa > Arthropoda > Arachnida > Araneae > Nephilidae > Trichonephila > Trichonephila clavipes. The sequence continues at coordinate 152,602 of BMAU01021000.1, forward strand.
AGAGGGAGTGGTATCATGAAAAGGACATGGAAACTATCCAGAGAATTGAAGGTTGCCTTAAGTTTATCACTGATGTTCTTTTCGTATGTCCCATTACTTACGCATTTTATGGTACATGTATACAGAATGTTGTAACGGGATAATATAGCAATACCTATAATATTTGAATCACAACACTGATAGGTATATGAATGGATGTATCCTACACGAAATATTTGAATCAAAGAATGTAACATTTCTGATTTAAATGAATATTATGGATTCAATTGTAGAAAGAATAAAGGCACTCTAGTGTTAAAAAAATAATTATTGATTCAATATAAAGAAAATGAATTTTATTTACCCTGGGGAACAAATATAAATTTTAGAAATAAAATGACAGATAACAATTTCATTTAATTTCACATAATTTTTATCATTTATAAATCTTCGGGTTATAAGGAGTAAGTTCTCGTTTAGGGATTACAATATTGAACCACAAGTTGAATACTGGTATTCGGTACTTTGTAGATCTCAATACCTCGATACCGGTTTGAATACCAGTAGTAGTAATTTTAGAAAAAGAAAGAAAACACATGTTTTTTTTTGTTTTATTTGCTAGTTTTATTAGAGAGAGTAAATAACACAAAAAATAATTTGCTACTTATAAATTATAACAGTATATAAAGAATCACAAAAAAGTAAAAGAACATCTTACTGATTTAAATCACAAAAAAAGTGAATATGTGTATTCAGTCTGTGGTACTATTACAAAATTTTGAAATGTGATCATAAAAAATAATACATCAATTGTACCGTATGATATGCAAATACAATGTGAATAACAAACTCGCCAATTTAAAAAAAAATACATACTAAATATTACGTACTTTCTCGCAACCGCAACCTTGTTTTCACAGATACGAATCCTGTGCGGTATCGCTCTGAGATGGAATAGGACAGTTTGGGACCGCCTCCTTGGATGGTTCACAAATTTCATCACTACTCTTGATTGCACGATGCAACTTTATATTCACAGGCTAAATAATTTTGCCTGTTAGGGAGACATAAAAACAAAAACGTATAGTATTTTGCTATCTTGGCTATCTATGAACAGTTAACGGAGACGATTTATAGAATATCTAGTAAATACCGAAAAAACAGTATTTAAACTTTAGAATACCGGTATTATGAAATTGTACAAATGGCTCAAAATACCAGTATCCCGGTAGTGCAATTCCTATTTTCATTAAATGGAGATGTAATTCCATATATTTAAAGATATATGTGGCTTAAATGGAATCTCTAAATATTTTAATGTTTCCAATACCAGCATTTTAAACTTTTTTTGTACTTACTGTTGTAAAGGACTCAAAAGTCATAATTGACATTAACTGTCGTTTTAATTTTTAATCTTTTTTTTCGATTAAATAAAAATCTGTGTGATATTTTAGCATACTAGCATTTTTATTTATAAAAAAACATAACTTATAAGCAGTACTTGCAAAAATACTTTACAGATTTTTGGAGACAAAAACTCACTTTACTCTGTTGATTATTTGTTTTAGCAAACGAGCAGAAACCACATCACAACCATTATGTATCACAATTACTCAAATCCTTTTCATTAAGTACTATTAAATGGCAAAATGAAATAGAACTCGAACATGTGTGGATAAAAATTTGAATATATGTGTATATAGGTTACGAAACATAGTTTTATCAGATTCGTTTTGAATTAATTTCCTCGATTTTGAAATTGAATTTAAAAGAATTAAAAAAAAATGAAAGAAAACGCAAACAGTATTTACTGTTCCAGGAAACTATGCATAAGTTGACGCATTCATATCTATTTTCATATACATTTTTATCTAACATCGATTTGAGTTCATTTTCGAATTAAAATTGGGGATGAACTGGGCTATTATTTGAATATAACTGATGTAATTTTAAGAACCTTAAGCCGTCCAATATCTGATATTCTATGAATCAATTTATTTATAAACTAAGAAAAGAATCATAAAGGAAGATGAATATATAAATAATTGATATTTCCGCTGAAAATACAATAAAATTAAAGATTTAATCAGTCTATGAATACAAATTTTTGTTTCGCATATTGATTATAAAAATAGTATATAATTCTTGATTATTTCATTTTAAAACTATTTAAATTGCAAATTTTTAGAACGAAACTTAAAAAGTATATTCTCTCTTGGGAGTCCGTGGGGTACATTCGTATTACATTCTTTTCGATGACGGTAAAGTTTTATAAGGACTTAAATGGAAATTTTCAAATCTACGTAGTATAGCCCTGAAGGCTCAATAAAGCAAATTTATATTCACAACGCCTTAAATAAATCAAAAGTCATTTTTTTCTATTATTTTAAATTTATTCGAAAAGATATTTGATTTTGAAAATAATTATCATTTGTTTATATATATATATATATATATATATATATATATATATATATATATATATGTAGGATTTTCCCTTTGAAACATTTGTTAAAAGGTTGAGTCATATCCTTTTCAGAGGACCATTAATCTCAATTTTATTTATTACTGCATTCCGAAGTAGCGCCATCTAGTGAGCTTTCGTAGCTCCGGCTTGAATAATTTTTCGGCAGAGGCCAACTAACCACTGCTTGTTCAACACGTCGCGTCTTTACCGCATTTCCGCGCCCAGCGCGGCACCACCAGTCCTAACATCAAAGAATGCGAAAGGTTTATTTCCCCGTCTTCTAAAGGTATAACTCAACTTTTAATTAACCTAATTCCTGCATTTCTTTCTCTTTGTAAATATCCCCTTTTGTAAATATTTCCCTTTAACTTTAAATAAATTCTCTTTTACTTTGAAGTATTTGTGTTTAAATGACTTAGATTAAATTAATAATTCATCACTCACCCTTAAATACTTACCCCTAGACAAACCACCTCGCCAATCTAAAATCACGCCTTCTGAAGAGTCTGATTTTTATTCGAAGATTTATTCGGACTCCCCACATTATATATATATATATATATATATATATATATATATATATATATATATATATATATATGTAGGAATGGATGTGCACATATTGTATCCCTCCTATATTCCTTAATGACGTAATGCTAAGAGAGCGCCACCTATCTGACAAGGCGGTTCGAGGATAACGAGTAAACTAGACTCGAATAGAACGATTGCGCGGGAGACGACTGATAGGAACGACGGCGAGGAGACGATGACGAGGGCGCAAAAAGGAAACGCGTCGTGGAATCCAACGATATAATGATGTTTCGATTACTTTTTACTAATTTTTAGCCCTCCCTTGTAAATAATTCCCCTTAATAAACGTATATTTAACTCAATCTGGCCGTTGTCACTTTCTGTATGGGGGCTCGGCCTTTCCTGTAACTTAAAATCCCCTAAAAAACCGAAGCAAAAGGACGATGACGATGCAAGAAAAGTGAATCTGTTTAATGTTTATTTGACGATTTTCTTCAATGTCAAGTGCTTTTATTCTACTACGTGTTTTTCAACGTGTATTGGATGATTTTCTTCCATTTCAAAGGCATTTATTCTTCAAAGCGTTTTTGTGATTTGACGCTCCCATTCAATTTCAAGTATTGTGTGAAAGTTCACAATTGTAAAGATATTTATTCGATAATTTTGCCGACATCAAGATTTTCTTCAACACTATTATACATTTATGAAAGTAATATTCAACCAGCAAGACGTTGTGTGCAAAGGTTTACCGTGAGTTTTTATTTCAATTCTTTTTTACAAACTCTCAGTGATTGTGAAAATATATTTTGAAACTGCTAATGTGACTGTGATACGATATTTTTTAAACTTGTACAACTGCTACTAGTGACATTTTATTCTAGACTTTTATCCTTTCATAGCATATTTTTTTTTTCTATATTGAAATATTTTACTCATATATCATTTTAAGTGGCCTGCAAATATTTGCATATTTTACGTATTTTGGTCCAATTTAAGTGATTTATTATGTCTTATTTAACACTGAATGATATCCCACTTATTGCGCAAGCATTGAAATTTGACAATACTCAAAATGTAAAATTATTGTGTATTCTGTTATTTTTAACGAACCCCATTCAGTAGGACCTCCACAGAAACAATTGCGAAAATTTACGGGTTTCGCACCAGATTTTGAAATTGAGGACTACTCCGCCGTTATTTAAAAAAAATTAAAGCTACCCAACTTAATCTGTTTAGTTAATTTTTTACAACTAGAAACAAATGGAACTGCCGAAGAACTTTGTAATAATATTTTCAGTAGCGCTAGTGGTGCGCTCAGCAGATCTCCCTCCCCCCTAGAGTCTGAAGGCAGCGCTCTTCAAACGTTTTCGACTCATGGAACCTGAAAGCCAAAAGAGGATTTCGCGGAACCCCATTCCGCACACCCTTAGAAGAATATAATATGAAAAGTAGATCAACATGTTATAAATGCTTTATGTTAAGGCTTTTAAAAACAGTATTGTATTTGTTATCAAAGAACTTTAATCCAATTTTAATGTAATTAACTCATGTATAAAATTAATTTGTGATTATGCATTACGAGTAGTAACCGAGATACATGCTTGTATTTTTTGAAACAAAATGTCAAATTCCAGGTCTGTTGAAATTATTTGCAGTCGTAGTTCAAATCCAGTATTTGATTTGTTTTTAAATTTTGTTTTTATTGCCAACCACGTTGGCAAGTATTTTTAACTTAAATTCAATGTTCTGAAAATAACTAAGATGTTTAAATTGAATGGAAATGTTGTGTGAAGAATCTTGTGTGTTTTGAACGAATTTGCAAACTAAAATTTAGGAACTCTTCTCGTTCAAATTTCTACTTTAAATTTGCATCAATTTATGTACAGATAAGTTTTTCCACCTACTACATTATAAGTATTTTTTTTTCACAAATGAAAAAAAAAAGATTCATTTCTGATTTAAAAAATATTTATGTTTGCAGTACATTGAACCAACGAGTATTAAATAATTTCGTGGAACTCGAAATATTGTAAATAATAAAATATTCACTACCTAATAGGAAGTACACAAAAGAAAAGAATTTTCTTTTATTATATTATATTATCGTAGAATATAGTTATTATGTATAAGTAAACTGTTAAGCCTTAATGACTGGGACGAGCTTTAGATACTTGTGGTTATACAAATTTCAAAAAGAACGTGATTCAACTTTGCACAGACATTTATACACGTGCAACCCTTGGCCATGCCTTGGGTTCCATGGAACACTGTTTGTAGGCAACTGTCTTAAGGGAACGTGAACTCCTGAAGCCCCCCCCCAGCCTCTTTGAACAGCATGAATTTCACAGGGCAGATGAGAGGCTGTTACACACCTGTTAAGCCTTTTTGTAAGGGGCAGATTTCAATTTTCATTGGTTACCCGAGCTCTTCTGGGTTATTGTCTTGGCTAGTCTATAAATCTGGTATCAAAATTGTTTCTATGTTTTGCAAATTATACTGGATGTTACATTAAGCGCCTTTGCGGTCAATATTTTGGGCTGCGATAGCCCAGGGGTCAAGGTATCGGATCATGGCGGGCATACCATGAGTTCGAGCCCAGTACCACTTAAGACCCACCATGTAGGGGAACGATATATGTTAAATCTATCGAGAGCGCAAACGTCCTGATGTTGGTGTGGTAGTTAAGAGAGGGGGATGCCAGCTCAGATGACGTTCTCGTCACTTGACCATTTTTCAATATTACGAGGTCCGTGGCCAAAAGCCTTCGTGTAGCTGAAACAGTGTGACGTTAATATTCACTCACTCGCTCAGGTGATCAATAATTCAGACTAAAATTTTCCACCAAATAATGCCAAAAATCTTAGTCACTCTTTTTTTTTAATATTTACAATTTTTAAGATAGCTTGATTAATATTTGACCATTTAAATAAAAGGCCAAAAATTTTAAAAAACTTATTATTTACAAATGAAAAAAATCAGTATTGAAAAAAAATCTAAATCCAATATAGAGCACGGTGTGTAATGTAGTTCAGGCTTAGAATTCAAGCGCAAAGTTAAACGTATTTTATGGCACCAACTGCCACCCTATTGAAGAGAAACTATTAACTTCTACGTAAAATAATAGAAGCAAGAAACAGAAAGCAATGAAAACCAATGAAGATATAAATTGAAATGAGAAATTTACTGGTAGAGTCTAGATCGTTTCTTTTATTTTAATAAGCAGATACAGATCTATCAACAGAAACAAAAACGCAATTGAGTAATATGTAGAAATTTATGTGACTGGTATTCAGGAAAAGAATTAATGCAGTTTAAACTAATAGAAAGTACCTTCTATATATAGTTATATTTAAATTAATGTATGTAGCAGGAATATATATATATATATATATATATGTAAAATCCCTTTGGGTTATACCAATGAAATACATGAAAAAACTAGTGTTTATAGTGTTGTTATAATTGTTTAAACTTTAAAAAAGTTAAGGGATATGATTATCTTTAATTAAGAAGAAATTATTCTTGATTATGATTAATTAGTAACTGAATAATTTGTACTAATGTATTTATTTTATTTACATAAATATTTCTGCTTAATTAATGTCCATGTAATCTAATAATATTCAAAGAAGCTTAATTATAACTGTTACTATGTTGGAGCAGAAAAAATTGGTTACAATAATTATAAAATAATGGGTACTTTAGTTCTCAAAATGAAAATACCCGTTTCAGTCACCATTCTAATTTTTTTAAAAAAACCTATTTGATGTTATTTCTACCTAAATTGAAAGGGTGACTTTTTTTTAGTATATTAATAATAGTAATAAATAACCCATGAATACCGGAAGTAAGTTTCTTGAGGAATCAACAAAAATAATGGCCAATTTGACCCAAAATGATATGAAAAAAGGATAAGTTTGCTTAAGTAATTTAAAATACTTTCGCGTTCCTGTGTGTTTCTTAAGGTATCATTGTTCCGTTTAAGCTGATGTTTATAGTAACTATGCCTCTATAATCCTTAACTGCAAAATATAAGTGAGAAGAATAAAAGCCGAATGGATATTTTCATTTATTTATATTTTTACAATGAAAAGATAAAACATAATTTTTATAAAAAAATTTAAAAAATCAGATAACTACTACATTTAATATGTTGGCATACACGTTGTGATGACTGTAAGCTGTGAAATATGTCATATGACCCAAAATAACAGTCATAACAGTTAATTTATTGTTGCATGAATTCAACTTGATTAAAATATAAAAAGTAATTACATTCATAGAAAAATTTGTGTAACTGAAATCTTTTTCTAAATTATTAGTACAGTTCACTCTGCAGTTCTCTACAGAAAGTTTAACGTTTATTGCACACACTCGTTATACTCTTATCCACGAAAATATAAGTACTGATCTCTTCATATCAACATATCTAGTTACTATGCAATTATACTTAAATAAAAATATTCAATTTTATGCGCTTTGGTTCCTTTTCAGGAAAAGATTCTCGTAAGAAATAATGTAATAAAGTAGCCCAAAAAATAATTAAAGAAAATTCGTAAGAACTCACTACTTAAAGTATTTGAAATTATTTACATATGCAATTTTTTTATTTAAAATTATTTAATTATAACAGGAAGTTCAAACGGCATAATTATTTCGATGTAAAATTTGGGGAAACAGTGATACATAATACAACAATACGAATGGCTACCGAGATATCGGAAATTCTCAATATAATTCATGCAAATATCCCACGCTCAACATCTCACACCTGTGACTTTGTGGTACATTAAGACCTAATGGTGCATATGTTGCATAGGATTTTGTACCACTTACTTTGATTTCAGTACAACTGCTGTATCACGTGTTTCAGAGAAAGTTCCTCTTTTTTTCTCGAGAAGAATTATCTTGATTATTTTTGTGTCTATCTTGGTAGAACAGTTCTACCCTCTGAAGGAAATAGTAGGGGTCAAAATTAAATTGTGGCAATTAGTATGTACATATATGCTGCCACACTAAAAGTTTGACTCCGCCGCTCTGGGAATAGGTCCACAATGCTAAAAATATCAATCTGCAGCCTTATTTGAAAAAAAAAGGTTTAAAAATAGAGAACTGCATTCCGTTAAATGTTTTCAAAAAGAAAAAGAAGAAAAATCAAATTCTCTCAGTTTTACAAAACAGGAGCTCCAATTTTTATCTTTGCAGAAGTTAATTCCAGTGCCAAAAATTTAGCATTTTCATGAACTCGTTACCGGGAAATAAAAGGAAAAAACTAAATAGAAAAAAAATTGAATTTATTCAAAAAAGTGAAATCAGTACTATTGAATCCACTGGAAATATTAACAGACATACTTCGCAGTACATTACTCCTTAATATTATCTGCCAAAGGAATGTAGATTTTGTTTATTTCTTATTTAGGTCCTTTTATCTGTACGTTCTGTTTTACGCGAATATTATTCATTGCATTTTATTCTGCAGTAAACAAACACATTTGTAGTAGTTGAGTGAATACTAAACTATAAATTTTTTTGAATCACTGTCTGTGTTATAACATAGTTCCTTATAGTATTATTGAGCTCATGCATATTCAAAGACGTAAGTCAAGCAAAGAAAAAAAAATAATTCATCGTGTGTTTAAAAACTTTTTTTAAACCATTTACTATACATACATATAAAAATAACTTTCTAACAGAAAAACTAGCATCCATAGATTTTATCTTCGAGTATTTAGGTGTTAATGTTATTATTTTAAATTTATAATTTCTCGTATCTGCATAAAACATTCCGTGAAATAAACATTTGAAACAGCTAAAAAACTATTTGACTCACGAAAGAATAATAATTTACACAATGTTAAGGTACTATTTTTTTAAGTAAAAAAGTAATAATTTTCCGTGAGCATTAAAATATTTTATATTTTAGAAGAAATAATTAAATGTTGTGGTCAAAACACACACATTAAGCTTTTGCGTGCTTATGTCAAATGAATGACTTAAAAGATGTCATTTAGATTACTAAAAGTTTTTAATTTACAACTAAATGTGATCCTTATAAATTTATAGAACACAAACAAATTATTAACGTATAATTTTCTTAAATAAATATCTGTGAAAAATTTAGAATGACTTATTTTCATCGCAGATTAAATTTCTCGAACAATTATGTCATGTAAATAATAAAAAAAAATGAAACCGATTGATTATATTAGAAAATTTAATTTTCTCGGTTTAAGCATGGCATTTTAATTTTTTTCATAACATCAAAGAAAAATATTTAATACTTTTAGTAAATAAATATACATTCACTGTTCACACAAGAAAGATATTGAATACATTTAATTTAAATTAATGATATTGTCTAAGTATTTTTAGAAAATGAAATATTTTGTTTAACTATTTACTACACCTTGATTGCATAATGGAACATTACACCCTTCTTGCAAGGCCTAAAGTAATTACTGTACTGGCTACTTTTAAAGACAGTTTCATACTCCCTCCCTCATCCGATATCCTATTTCATTTGGTATTCACGATACGACATAGCTTTGCTATTAGAATCAAGAGGTCCTGAGGGCACTCTTTAACCCTTTATCTACCGACGGTACTTACCACTTACTTTAAAATTACATAGAATGAGACTATTTCTACGAATATTCTGACGATACTTAGCAGGAATATTCTTTTAAATCCACTCTTCCAAGATATAGGGCAGCACGGTTTCTATGATGAGTATAAACATAGCTGTGGTTTTACATAATTAGAAAATCTGTTTTCTGCGAGGCCGTTTTTTATTTTAATGCTCAGTAAATTTATGTATCTGTTTTATTTTTGTGCATGATTATGGAACATATGGTTCGCGATAATGGAACAACTACAATACACTTCTTGCAAGGCTACTCTCTCTGGCTACTTTTAAACATATTTTCATACCATCCAATATCCTATTTCGTTTGATATTTATGATGCGTCATACCTTTGGTATTAGCATCAGAAAGGCGTGAGTGCACTCTTTTAACCTTTAGGCTGTGTCTGAAAAATGTTTGCTTTCTCCATGTTGGTTACTAACTATATGTTGACTTTTAAAGTGTCGATTTTGCAAAAACTTTGTACGTGTTTTAGTGCCTATAAGTTCTAAGGAACTCTGGTTTTTGGTTCTTACAAAATTGAACGTTACAAGTACTATCAATCTACAGTTGTAATTAAACAACAATCCATCTGAAGTTGATATAAAAAAAAACCCAGCCCGTTAATAAGTATAGCACAAAATGAAATCGTGTTTGCCAACTTGGCGTGTTATTAGTACAGTTTGGCAATTGCTGCAGTAATACATAAGTACTTAAATTCTTTCTATGGCATTGCGCGCTTCTTGCATATCTTCGAAAACTATTGGTAACATTATATGAAACAAAGCACATAATTGCTACAATTCTGCGAGTACAACATTTGCGAAATCAGTGTTGGCGAGTTATTTTGAATGTTGACATTTGTGCGATAAAATGTAAGAAACAACATTTCCTTTCATTAAAAAAAAGGTACTGCTTTTCCTGATACTTACGTATAAGAGTAACCATAGCCAAAGTTCTCATATAAAACACATAAGAATCTGTTTTGATATCAAGGTGCAAATTTTGCTGCGGTGATGACAATACGTAAGCACCCTTTTCCTTTATTGGCAAATTCCATGTTTTTCCATTGTAACAAAAAAGTAGAAAAATGTATAAAGTATCAATTCAAACTAATTGAGATTAACAGACTGTCAATGGTCTATTTACATACAGGATTTCTTGACTTTTTTCTTCTGAGCAACTTACAGACCTTAATTTATCTATTTAATGCAGCTTTTTGTTTTGAATTAATGTTATAATTTCTACTATATGTAATATTACTTTTATATTTATTTTACTTCTTTTTCAAATTTAAATATTGAAGATTTTTCGTTATGTTTTTTAGTGTTAAAAACTGTTAATGGTAATTTTATTGAAAATAGGGCTTACTTTTTCCTGTTTTAGACAATCTTTTAATTTAAATTAATATTATAACTAGCTGTATGGCCCGGCATTACATTGTGATCAAAAAATATTTGCACATAAAAAAGATGCCAATTGAAAAGATTTTCTCATATTTCCCTCTCGATTTCTTTAAAATTCAGCGCTGAAGTGATTTTACGCGTCTCATGTCTTTATGTTTTAATGTTGCTTCTGATAATATATTCCTCACATAGTTTCTTGGAGATCATGTGCATATTTCATGTTATACTATGCATATAATATAATTTTTTTTACTTATCATTATAAATATTTATCACTGTACGTACTCATTCATTTGTTCTTTGTAATAAAATTATAATATTTAATAGAAATATTGCAAAAAAGTATTCTCATTAATTTTTGAACAACATGGTTTATTATTTGTTTCATTCAGTACTGTGTTGTTGGTTCTGGACTATTTCAACGAGGACCTGTTTTATCCGTTTTAGGTAGATTTTGGTTTTAGTTCATACTAATTAACTTTTTTAGTATTAAATTACATCTAATTTTCTTTTGCACTTATTCAGAGTTAATGCAATTTTTGTCGTGTGGCATTATGGTTTAACTTTTCTTCTTACAATCTGTAATTACTGTAGATTTTTAAAGATTTTATGCATGTACATTTATATGACATTTTCTTTGGTTGAAAAAAAATATTGCTTTTCTTCCTTCATAAGCAGATGCATTTCAAGATTGAACGTCAAGAAAAATATGCGTAGTTATTAAGAATCGCATTCCAATGGTGAAATGAATAAAAAAAATGGACCATGTCGAACAATTAGTTGACAATTTGATGCTAAAAACAATGCAAAGAAAAATATCAGATTACCATGAAATCCAGCATATAATGCTCACCTATACTTTTGAGCTGCATTTTTTAATGTTCGTTATGTATAATGCACACCCTATTTTTAACCAAGGAACCTGAAATGTACATATGCAATGCTATCATGTTTCGAAGTCATTTATCCGAGATATTTTTCCATGGTATCGAAAAAAATTGTATACTTCTATATATAAGTATAACCTTTTAAGTTCATAAGGAGTATCATTTCTCTTAAATGAACAATATTTCGATACTTGTAGAAATCTTTTTTGCTACACTCATCTTTTTATTATTTTAATAGCTCTTGAACCCGTAAATTTCTATTCAATTTTTTGTGCTCAAAGTGTGCGTTGTACGCCGGATTTTACGGTATGTAAGATTTTCTGTTATGTTTTTTGTTGTTGTTGAAAACTGCTTCCGGCGCATCATTGTTTAATGTTTCTTCTGACAAAAATTCTTGTAGTTCTTATATAATTATATATAAGCATATGCATTGTACCTTCCATTGTACATAAACTTTTTTACATATAAATACATTGCTATAATATTTTCTGTCATTGAAAATAAAGATTTTTTCTTTTCTTCTTTCATCCGCAAAGTCAATGTTTTCTTCATTGTAGAAAAATATTGCTTGAAGTATAACAGAAAAAAAATGCCACTAAATTCAAACTTTTTTCTTCTGACAGATTGGTAATATTGCGGACCAGGTTTTTTGTATGTCACTGTTTATGGCCTTATGATCTCTATGACTATAATATCTCATCGTTGTTTTAAATGAAAAAAAAAAACCGACATTTTTTTTGACAAAATGCTATTTGCTGAACTATGATGAGGTGGACCTTGAAACAATATTCTCATATTTTCTTTTGGATTCCTTTAAATTCATTATTGGCCTGATTTTTTTTTCACAATTTAACTTTGCTTTTGACAATCTTGCAATGTATAAATATATCATTTGTGATCAAAAAAGTGTTTGCAGAAAAATGCGCACCTGGAAAAGATATTCTCTTACCTCCTTTTGGATTTCCTTAAAATTCAGTGTTAATGTGGTTTTACTAATGGTTTAATGTTGCTTCTTATAATCTGTTCCTTATGTAGTTTTTTCAATATACATATTTTATGTATAATCATACTGCCCACATAAAATATATATAATATATATGTATATAATATATATATAATTATATATATATATAATTATATATATATATAATTTTATATATATATATATATATTTATATATATATATATATATATATAATTATTAATATAGTTATTTATGATTGTATGTTCTCATTTGTTTGCTTTTTGCAATAAAATTACAATTGCTAATAGAAATATTGCGAAAAAGTATTGTTTGAATAATTAATTTTTTAGCAACATGTTTTATTGTTTTTATCATTCAGTAGCTGCTGCTGATTTTAGATTATTTCCAAGGGGACTTATTTTAGATAGATTTTCTATTTTAGTTCATGCAAATTTAATTTTTAGTATTGAGTTACAATTACAGTATTACTCTATTCCTCATGTAATACTAATTTATTTTATTTTCCTGTTGATGGCTTCCTAATTTTTGTTATTTATAATATTGTTTTTTTAATCAGTTTATCATCATTAATTTTTCTTTCGATTCATCTATTTTAGGTTATTTTACCCATAACTTAGTAGCGAAAACTTACTACTGCTATTACTTTTCTGATATAATTTACACTTATATATGCTTCATCAAACATTCAAACGATGAGAAAAAAATAATTTTAATAGCTATCTGTATGATTTTTTAACTCATCATTTATAACTAATGGGAAGGGGAGGGAAAATAGTTCTACACTCCAAAAAAGCCACTGTAACGCCGGGCTATATAGAGATAAAATAAACGTGTCTGACAATGGGATGAAATTTTGAAAAAGGAATTTTAATGACGTTAATATAGAAATCATACATACACAACAGGAAGTGCTGACAGCTAAAGGAGAAGGGGAATTTCCATGACAGTATGTTATACATTCCAAAATGTTCATGCAACAAAGGGGGAAATGAAGGGGAAAGAAACCTGTCTGACAGTGAAAAGAAGTCAAAACATTTCGAAAAAGGGAATTTTAATGACATCATTGCAGCAATCACATCATATGCGTACAAACCAGCACAAAAGTGCTGGAGTCATGAAGGAAAGAGGAAATTACGTTTTATACTCAGTAAAAAAACCGTGCAACGCCGGGCTAAGCAGAGGGGAAGAAACAAAAAAGTTGAAGTAATTTCGAAAAAGTATAATGGAAGTGCTGATTTTCTAAAGGAAAGGGAAAATTTATAAAAGTAGAGTAAGCCCGTGTAACGCTGGACCATGCAGCTAGTTATATTAAAGTATTTTGTAAGGAGCTGTAAGGGATTACACATGAGTGATTAAGATGCCTGAAATTAAACATTATTTTAAATAACCATTCTACATTTTATTGAAACATTGAAACAATAGCTTACTTTTACATATATTTAAATTAAATGCTTTAATAAATTCCTATAAATTTAACAATTTGAAAAAAAATATTTTTTTATCGGTTAAATTTATTATGCTTTCGCGTATTTATTAACCTTTAGCGTAGTTATTTTCCATATTTTGAAATTAAATTTACATTAGCATAATTTACGTTATCTTTTTAAAATCTACTCCATAAAAAAACATATGTTACAATATTTAATTGTAGATAGCTGAGAAATTTATCTGCATAATATTCTACAAATAAAACTTAATAAATAATTTTATTCTAATAGATTCACCCGATTACACTTATTGAAAGCATCAAAAGATTGATACCATAGTTTAATTTTCATGAACAACAAATGTATTCTGCAGGACTTCAAATACATATATTTCACAAATTATCCCTATACGTTTCAAATATTTCATTTCGTAATTCTAAAAGTTGAATGCCTTCACATTATCTATACTCCAAAAGTTACCAAAAGAATTTTTATTTCATCCAAACATGCATATTTTGAAAAAGTAATTTGAGGAAATGTTCTATCAACTGTATGAAAACTTTTATAAAAATATCATTCAGAAATTGAAAAAGTAATCAAATGTGTTAGTCGGTATCAAAGATATAGACTAGCATTGCATTCCCTCTAAATTAATAATAACGAGTATTCATTCCACTATTTCAGGAATTTATTCCTGTTGGTATTTGTAACAGAACGAGCTATGTTTTATATTCTCAAGAGAGATATTAGTATTATATTTTGTTCGCTTTATGCTGGTACGAAAGCAAAATATTATGCATTTTGAACGATTCAAACTTTTTTGAGAAACGAAATATTTTGGGGAAGTTTATAGTTAATACAACATTGCGCAAGCTACAATTAAAATCTTATCTGACTTTCAATCAGCAATATAGTTAATGAAATAATGCAACAAAAATTTCATTGCTGATGTGTTTGTGATATTTGCTACACAGTCGTATTAGAAATATATTGTTTGAATGCGTTCAACAATACTTGATCATACAATTTAATTCTACATAGATTTATGCATAACATGGGCAATCCCACATGAAATTAATGTTCTTATTTCTAAGTTAAAAATGTCGTTCCTTGTATTTTTGGTATGAGGGTATTTAAATAGCTTTTATGAACTTATCCAAGAAAAAAGTGTTAGAGTAATAACTTTTAACTTATCACAACCGTTAAAACAGC
Source organism: Trichonephila clavipes (assembly GCA_019973935.1). Lineage (NCBI taxonomy): Eukaryota > Metazoa > Arthropoda > Arachnida > Araneae > Nephilidae > Trichonephila > Trichonephila clavipes. The sequence goes on from BMAU01021000.1 coordinate 168,119, forward strand.
TCCGTTAAACAAGTTTGAGATGAAACATTGGTACAAAATGTCCCGTTACGATGCATATCCATTATTATCCCAGTAAGTCATTTGCCGTTCATGGAAGCTTATTTCCGTATAAGGTTATCAAATGGAATATGTGAAATTTTTGCAGAAATTGTTTACTTTGGAAGTCTGAAAATAGTATTTTCTGCAATAGATTAAAAAGTGGAGAGTTATAATTTCTCAGAAACTTATAGGTGAATAATATTTTATGTTGGATAACTATTCTAAGGAATGGGACTATTTTTCTTTTTTCTTTTTTTAACAAAAAAATGTAGGTACCATTTGAAAATGGAACATTTTATTTCAAACTAACATTTCATGAAGCTTTCTATTGAATGCAGCACTTCTCAAATACAATAAACTCTGGTTTTGGTTTAACTATATATGTTTTGCATGATCAGTTATACTTGAAAAAATTCTTATATGGATAAATTCACCATCTCAGATGAAAAATTCAATATGAAAAAAAAATCTACAAGATTAGAACTGAGTGTAAGACAAGAAAAGTTTTGTCATTCTGAAGGTATCAGACTACACTAAAATTGCAACATTTGCCAAAAATTGACCATTTTTAAGGTTTTATTTTATATGTTATCTTATTAGCTTCCTAAAAATACCAAGTGCATTATTTTTCATTCACTAGAAAAAAATACAAGTGTTTTAGTAAAAGCGGATGACATTACTTTAAGCAAGCTGCCATACTTAAAAAGTGTTTTATTCGAAGTGTGGTTTTTAAAACATATCTCATCATGAGAGTCATGAAAAAAATGAATAACATAGCAATACATCAGAATTGAAAAATTGAAAATTAGTTCATAAACTTTTGGTACAGAATGGTCCCCGTTTATGCTATTTTTTGTACATTTTTACTAATTTTTACCCCTTTTAGTGATAATAATTTATTTTCTCTTCTTAGTTTTAGCATATCTCTTTTAAAATGTGCTATATACACACAGACACACACACAAGTCAAGAAACCACACAAAAATCCACATATCTCTATTTTTTTTAAAAAAAAATGTTGCAAGTAGGCGGTTACCTTAAGATTTAAATTCTCAGATGCTTTTACCTTAATTATTGCATCAACTGGTCTTAAGAAAGGAAATATTAACGTACACATTTTTAGTTATGGTGATTGGCTTTCGGTACAAAGGGATAATGACTACTATCTCCATTACTAGTTAGGCTCAACTTAAGTCGGAAGCTCTATTTTTTTTCTTTTTTTAACAAAAGAGTGTATTGTGGAATTACAGGGTTTGTTGGAAGTTGTATGGAACTGTGCCTCAAAATCCCAGATATATGTGGAAGAGAAATTAGGAATGAGACAGACTCACGTAAGTGTATCATACTTTTCCTTTGACTGTGATTATAGTTTACTAAGTCTATCATCATTATGTCAAGCTTCTAATGTGATTGTGTTTCAAACATCCAAATAATATTAATCCTTTGGAAACCGATGTGCAAAATTAATTACAAAATATAAAACTATCTTTAGATTAAGAGAAAAAACGATTACTTTAAATAGGGCTATCCAAACAGGAGCTGAATGTATCAATATATTACGGTATAAATTAGATAAATTTTGCATTCATTATTATTTAAGACATTGACATAAAACGTATTACTTATTAAAATTCTAAATTTTATAATTAGCTCCTTAAAATGCTTATAATTCCATTTAATAAGGGAATAGTAGAATAATTGTCCGGCTCTCCATGTGTATCAACTTTTATGACGTCACATTAAATGTGGGATTCATGCATGTATTAAAATATTCTACTGAACTAGTTTCATATAATCCAATATCTACCAAACTTAAATAATAATGGCATAATTTAATTCATTTATTAACTTTTATTTCGTTAACACACTAATACAATTCCTGCGAATAATGAAATTACATTTATAATTCTCTCAGTGTGAGTGGTTAAACTTTACTGAGAGGAAACAATCCATGCGATCTAAGTATTGCCACAAATAGTATACATGTGTGGGAAAACTTCGCCCACTTTGTAATTTATAAACAGCGCACGTTCCACTGATATACTAACAGCATTATTTCATTTTATCCATCACAAAGGATCTATACACTTTAATAATAATACGAAGGATCAATTCTTATTTACTTTGCTACGATTTCCACTTATTGCCCCAGATACGAAGCATACCTATTTAATTGGATGAAATTTAAAGTTTTCCTTCCAATAAATAATGATTCGTAGCTTCATTTGTTAAAATTAGGAAATATTTCGTTGATTCAAATCAATTCAATCTTTAGAAAATCTTATTTTTCATTGACAAATTGCATGCATTTCATTTTCAATTAGTTGACAAATATAATGTCAAAGGACAGATTCACATCTTAAAGATACCTCTTTGATTAATTATTATACAATTCGCGTTCCCAATATGTTTTAGAAAGTCCATTCATTGGCGTATGACTGCGAAGAGAGTTTCGACGCAATTAACAAATATTCAGAATAATTGGGTTTTAATGGGTGTTTGAGAATTTGCTTATCGATTAACTATAGCTGCATCATCGTCGCCTGATCCAGGAAGTTGAAGAACCGTTTTATGACGAAGAGAAATGCGATGTAATAGCAGCATTGGTGTCCTTTACTGCAGCTTGCAGTAATTGTAGTTTTCTAAGAATTCTTGGCTGTTTAGGAAGTGATCGAATTATTACTCCAGTAAATATTGAAAATAAATCTCGAATGACAGAAACTCAATGGTCGTTACAGGTTACGCGTATTTGAAAGAGCACTTTGGATTTTTTCCTCCATCCGTTAATTTTGATACCGGATATTTGTAATTGACTGTTAATCAATGTAATAAAACCGTTTAAGAAAGAGCTAGTTCTAATTGCATTCGTTATGAAAGTAACTCAATATCGTCAGTTTCTCGTTGATGGTTAGTTAAATCATCTGTAACTTTACACGTGGCAAACGTTTCAAAAATTATACTCAGTCGCTAAACTTCTGGTTATCGTTAATTATAACTCCTACCGAAATGTGACTATTTTCCATTAAATAAATACAAAAATGCTATATCCATAGCTTTATTAGCACACAAATTGTTCTTCCGCAAAATGGATTGATTTTAAGTGCATATATGGCATGATAAGTATCGAATATTACAGTGTATAACAAAAGCTTTTAACTAAAAACAAATTAAATCCAAATTTAAGGGTGCGGGTTATATGTTGGATACAGTCAATGGTAGCATTAAAAACAGAAGATGATAGAGAACTAACATTTACAAAAATTATATTCGTATTTAAAAAAGGGCATACTTGATGAAATTTTATTTTTTGGATTACATGAAAAGTTCGTCATATTCGTCGTATATTACATCTTAGGCACAATATTGAATATTGTTTCATCTCCACTATCACTTGTTACCCTGATCCATAATATTCTGTACCATCTGTATTGTTGGATGTACTACATTTTTCAAATAACTTTTGAACTATATCACGGTTAATAAATCATTCCATGCTTTTATTTTCCACCCGCATACTATTTTCAGATAAGCTTGACGCATTGGACTTCTTTTTGTAAATAATTTTTGCCTTTTTTAACATACACGTCCTTCTAACACTATATTTTCTTGGGCTGTAGACTTTTGTTCAAAAGCCTGATAAAATACTGTGAAAGAAGAACTAGAAAAAAATGAGAGCTTTACACATGCATGTTTAAGGTTTTTTCGTAAAAAAGGGTGAGCGTTATTCGACAAGTACACCAAAAACTTAACGAATGTAATTTGAAAGTACAGGTTCGCGTTAAACTCTGGAATATACCATATTTCCTAACTGTTAAGTGTTAAATGATGGGAAAAAGTAATTATATAACATCCCATCATCAATAAAGCAAATATCCGTAACTATGCTACTGCACAAAACCAAAAGATGCCTAACAACTAAGGCTAATTTTTTTCCCTCTAAACACCAAGTGTGGATATGTTACTTCTTAATTCCATTTGCAACTTTGTTTCGAAAACCATTGAGAAAAGTTTTAAATGTATAATAAATTAAAAGCAAATTCTTATACAAATGAATGTTTCTAATATTTAAAAGCATATTTTACCATCTCAAGAGATAGGAACGAAATACAATATATAGTTCCAAGTGTACTAAAAATTTGTAATAAAAAGTAATAATTATTTATTATTTATCTCGATTGAAATACATGACTTTAAGAGGATTAAGCTTGCTAATTAGTGGTAGATTCTAAATCATGAACATTGTCTGAAAACACTTTATCTCACTATAGTGCTTTCAGACAATTTAATGTTAGATGATTTTAAATGATTTTAATCGCATTTAAATGCTGGGTTGATATTAGTAATTTAATCCTTAGATAAAATTGGCTCTATATTTTTAAGGAAGGCATTTGTACTTATCATTATAACATTTTTTGAGGTAAGTGCTCTTGATACTAAATGTTTATTATATTTATATATATTAATAATGATTAAAAGTTTTATATGAAAAGATATTGCATTCTTTTTCGCAGACTTGATCATCGAAGTATTGAATGGTCATGAATCTAATCGTTTTGCAACGGTTGAAATGATGTAAAACAACTTGAATAAAATTGGAAATTAAAATAAAATTAAATTGATTCATTTGCTTATTAATGATCAGTTTTAACAAAAGTAGGATTTCCTGAACAGTTACAAATGTAACAAATGTTCTCTTAATAAAATTAACCTCATTTTATTGCAAAATGCAAAATCATACAATGAGGACACATGGAAATATTTCCATCATAGGATACGCTGATCCTTCTTATAATATTTTTTTCTTAATTATAATTGTATGTATGTACTTTAAAAGCAAATTTTCCAATCCACACATTTATATGTCAGTTGAAAATATTTTGATTAACTAAAAATATATTGTACACAGGTTTAGAGCATACAGGTTTATGGGTATTAGAATACAAGTTCTGAATAATTATTTCAGAAAGTCCTGAAAATTTTAGTCTTTTTTCATCTACTAACAAATTTTTCCCATACTTCCAAAAATAAAAAAAGATAGGTTTAAAATCAGATTATATAAAATTAGATTTTTCACTTAAAAACGTTTTTCATTGAGCGTAGTTCTATCGACTATTAGAGATTCTTTTCTTCTACAACTTATTTTGGCATTGTTTTAAAATGGTCACTGTTTTAAATTTTCTAAATAAAACGAACAATGGTTTTAGAAAATCATTAAGATGTACTAGAAAGCAAGACTGAATCAAATTAACAATCTACGGAATTATCCCAATCAACTAGAAGGCATGGAATTTCTTCTATGGAGGTTAAAGCCTAAATGTTAGGCATCTCAACAAAACTTGTTTCACGTGTTAAATGGACGTTAAATGAGTGAGAAACGCTCCCAATTCCTTCTGCGGCAGCGTTTCTCAAACTGCAGGGCGCGCGCCTCTAGGGGACGGGATAACCTTACCAGGCAGAGCATATTGAAAAGTCGAAAACAAAAGATTATTTTACAAAAAATATTAAATACTGAAAGTAAACAAACAATACATTATAATACATAATAAAACATAAAATACACATTTTTGCACTTATATAGAACCGTCATAAATGCATCATTAACGCACACAATGTATTTTATAATTAGTTTAACATTACTAAGTTAAGAACAAGTTTAATAATTGCCAGTGACCCCATGGGCTTGTCATAAATAAAATTTTTACAAAACTCCACACTTGTCGTGATAATTTGTACGGTTTATAATTAACCCCGAAGCACAGATTTGTTCCCCAATGTCTCTGTTTTCCACGTAGGCGTGCGTAGGGGATGTTTTTTTCGGGGAGAGGGGGTGAAAATGAATAAATATAGAGAACCTTATCTAAAATAAGGGAATCCTTCGCAGACACTGTCAAGGTTATTTTATAGTATTCTAAAGCTTTGGGAAAAATGTTATGCATAGTAGTGCACATAGAAGATACGGGGAATTAACGCTTTGACTTAGTGAGACGTTTATATATGCCAATGGCACTTAAGAGGTTAAAGTGTATTTTAGCTTCAACGTCAAGGTATAGTATTATTGAATTCAATACATTGTTATTGTATGGAGGGGGCACGATGAAAATTAGGATTGAATATTGGGTTGGAGATATTGAATGTTTGAGTAGCACTGCTCAACGGATATATTACATTTCTGGAAGCTCATGAATAGCATGGAGCTTATTCGGTTGGTAAGGGTTTCACCCGTGGGTGATACCTTACTTCTAAGTTATCTTTGTGACCTAGAAGTGTGGAAGAGAAGACCTAGAGAAGTGAATGAAGAACCAGCCGTTGACGTGATCTTAAAATGCCTTTATTAATATTTTAACATAAACAATAACAATGATAATATTTAGATTATAACTTAGCATATCTGATGTGAGAAAACACACAATACGTATTACTAAATAAGCGCGACTTTAATTACTATATTCTCACCTATTCCTAATCTCAACTTATACAAAGTCCTAATAGATAACAGAATTATCCTACCTTAATCTCTTGTTTAACTGAAATTCTCTCGGATCTCTTAAATATATTTTTTTTTATCTCGCGTGGAATAGTATCCACCCTTACTTGATCGCTCTATCACGTTTAGCTTCGCACTCAATGACGGCTTTCTTCTCTTCCTTCAGTACACGCGCTTAAACTCAGACTAGCATAATCACTTACCAATAGTTCATACGCTTATGTTAAACTGCTGCTATTTAGAAGGTTTCTAATTTGCATATTCACGCTTCGTTTCTAGATTTGTTTGGAAAGAATTTGCCTTTATCGGCCCCAAAGAACCCAAGAGGAGTTTTCAGTAGAAAACGCGATGGGCCCGTCACAGGTTGCGTGTTGTATTGCGCGTAAAAAGTCTGGACCAATGGCATCTTATACTAGACATCCGCAGGGAAGACCCTTTGTTCATTTCAATATCTGGTAAGTGATCCTTTGTGGACAATGTGAAGCTCTGTGCACCCATTCACCACAATTCCTTCCAATGCAAGCATGACAGAATCGTCTCTAACAGTCTCTTTACTTGATGAAAAGGGTGTCCGATATCTTTAGTTAGACTGAAAGGAGGCATGTGTAAAATTGCTATGTGTAGTCTTTGTATTCATCACACACCTGTGAATACTGATACTGTAAATAATGGGCTGCTGAGACAATGGCACATCATGAACTAGTAGCAAATACTTTTAGATACTGTAAAGAAGTACACCTGCTGCCCATCTGTCGTATGCAGTTATTTAGCAATACTGTCCCATAATAGATTTCCATCCCGCATGCACCTTTAACGTATATATATTGCTTGTCACGTTTCTAACGTTCTTCACGTTAACTTGGCCAACCACCATGAACGCCAAAACCCTTCCAAATATCTGAAACGTTTCTATCGTTGCAAGTCCTTTGCAAAGCCTTTAAAGCTAGTGATACATTATTTTTTTTCAATTCTTAGTGACTTTTCACTGTTTCGGTCTCACATAAAAAGCCTTTTTTCTACAATGTGATCCTTGTGTTAAAAAATGTATGTTTAGGTATATATATATATATCAATTTTAACTTGAATGAAACATTCTAACCTGGAACGTGTTTAGTTGGGTGAAATGTAAATTACTTATATGTTGCCTAGTTTTTGAGAATTAATCAGCCTGTTATCAATAGTCAATTTTTCTTACAAACGTACGAAAGCTAACAGCAACGTGTTAGGACAAACACAGATATGAAGACATAATACTACAAAAAAATAACAATGATATACACTCTAAAAAGATTTCAAGCATCACAAGTATTTTCTTTTTTCAGTTTTGCTTACCCCATATTGAGAAAAACGAAAGATTTTGCTACTTTCCATATCACTTTGATGCTGGAAAATTGGCATGATGTCGTTCCGTGGCATCACTTTCGGGAGAAGTTGAGACACGTGTCAGTTACAATTATATTTATTGCAGTTTTTCGAAAATTCTTAACACACGGCGGTGTTATTTAAAGCAAACTAAAGGTTAACTGAAATAAAAATCATTATGTACTTATTATGTGCATATACATTATATAATGTGGTTTTTTTATGTAACATAAATCAAGCATTTGTTTTTATCAGGTAATTAATTTGTATAGTTTAAAAACCGGAAACTGATCAATATCTGTGATAATTTTACGGTTTGTGGTTTATGAGTGTGGTATTCAAGTTGTGGAGCTAAAAGGATATCGGCGAAAACTAATATACTTATAATATATTTTTCGTTTCAAGCTACAATTTTAAAAAAAGATTGTCAGATTAAATAAGATCTTAGATGCACTTAATAAATTAGATATTTTACAATGTCGTTTCATTTTCCTCTCTTAAATTATCTCAACTAGATTCATTTTTCAGTATGGTAATTATTGTAGTGTAGAATTCAGTCAAATTATAACTTAACTCTCAGTTTGAAAAAAAACATGCAGATAATATGAAATAGTTCCTTTTAAAAAGTATTACACATTTGAACAACTTGTCATTCTTTTCGTAATAAAACATAAAAATATTATAAGCATATGAAAAAAAATTTTAATTTAGCTTCCATCATCAATATAGCTCACATGATAGAATTTTCTTGAGTTACTTTGAAAGTAATATAAATATCTAATTTACATGTTCATGTTCTGGTGCTTATTATTAGTTTGAAAGAGGTAATAATCATTTGCCTTTTTTATATTAATAAAAAGCATGAACGCAACTTAAACTTCAAATTATATTTACTATTTTTCCTAATGTTCACATTTTTTAGAAATTTTCCTTCAATTTTTATCATGGCAATTTTTTTTTTCACTAAAAAAATATTCAAGTGTAAAAATGCGTCTACGTTTACTGCAAAAATTTGCAGCAAATGAAATTGAAAAATTTTAACAATTCATAATAGGATTATTTCACCTCTATTTTTAAGTTCAGAAGAAAATATTCCATCAAATACAAGAAAGTGTTTGAAATTTCTTTTAATCTCATATAAAACATCTTTTTTATTAAGGAAGATATTTTTTTCAGTTTGTATAATGCCTTAAGTACCTTAAAATATAACTGTGGATAATTCCTTTCATATAAAGGGTGTTTTTTTAGAGGTATAGAACTTTAAATTGCAATAAAACAACGATGTGTTATTCGATTAACATGAATTTTTTTTCTTCGAAAGATAATCTTGTGGCATTAAATTTTAAATATGATTTCTGGCATATGACTGCCATGGCTGGCTCGTATGTAGTCCAATCTGGACGTCTAATTTTCGATGACTTTTTCCAACATTTGTGGCCTTATATCGGCAATAACACGGCGAATATTGTCTTCCAAATGGTCAAGCATTTGTGGCTTATCCGCATAGACCTATGACTTTACATAGCCCCACAGAAAATAGTCTAGCGGTGTTAAATCACAAGATCTTGGAGGCCGATTCATAGGTCCAAGACGTGAAATTAGGCGGTCACCAAACGTGTCTTTCAATAAATCGGTTGTGGCACGAGCTGTGTGACATGTTGCGCCGTCTTGTTGGAACCACAGCTTCTGGACATCATGATTGTTCAATTCAGGAATGAAAAAGTTAGTAATCATGGCTCTATACCGATCACCATTGACTGTAACGTTGTGGCCTTCATCGTTTCTGAAAAAGGATTCCATCAGCCCATAAAGCGCATCAAACAGTCAGTTTTTCTGGATGTAACGTGTTTCGACATACACTTGTGGATTAACTTCATTCCAAATGCGGCAGTTTTGTTTGTTGACGTAGCCATTCAACTAGAAGTGCGCTTCATCGCTAAACAAAATTCGCTGATGAAAATCGGGAACAACGGCAATCTCGTTTTGCGCCCATTCGACGAATCTATTCAGGCGTGAGTCTATTCATGATGAACTGCCAAACCAAACTGAGGATAGATCACTTGATAGTTGTTAAATCGGTCGCCCTCTTGGAAAGTAATGCCAACTTAAACTTCTATACCTGGTGAAAAACACTCTTTATATTTAAAATTTCAATTATGTTTAAATATCCATTTAATGTTACTATTTACCGTATAAAAAATTCATTTCCTAATAAAGCAGTTATTACGGAATTTAAAAAAATAATTGGTATTTTTACGTTTTAGATCAAACAAATAAACTGGGTAAAATGCAGCAAATGTGTGTGTGTGTGTGTATTAAAATGTTTTTTATAAGTAAAATAATTTATTAATTTGTAGAAAAAAGGAATGCGTGAAAGAACAAAGGAAATGGGTAAAAAATTCTATTTACATTATTTTGGAGCACTAAAATAATGGATTTGCTATTGTTTGTGGGATTTTATTTGCATACTATAACAAAAATAATTTCATTTAACTTTTTAATAAATAAAATAAAAGCTTTTTTCTTCATTAAGGAAATTAAGGTTATGTATATAAATATACAATAGTTTAAATGTAGCCAAGAAATAAAATTATTAAACTTCAACATTTAATATATTCTTTTAATCCCCATTTTTTAAAACCATTAAATGACTTGTAATAGTGGTTGATGACATATATCAAAGCTGACTGAATTTTATCATCAGTAAATCTGAAACTTCACTCAAGAATTTACTTTGAAACAAAATAATTCATTTATAATTACCTATTTCAAAAATTTTTTTTTGAAAATGGTTATTTAATATATTATATATCCTAAATAAATTTTAATTTTATGGAAAATATAATTCGTAATGAAAGCGTTGTACACTTAAATAGGGATTGCAATTTTTGAAAAATAAAATATTTCATCATATTGGGAAGTATAGTGGTTAGCGAAGCTGACTGCTGTGCCGTTGGGTCTGGGTTTGAATCCTGGAGAAGACATGGATGTTTGTAAATGTATAGTGCCTTCGCGGCATAGGGGTACTCTAAATAGTCGTCAAGCCGCAAGTTTTTTCATGAGTTTGGTGGAAGGGGAAGATAGGTGGGAGGCATCTGACCACCCCAGAGTGTTCTATCTCTAAATAGGGGTGGAAACTAGCCAAATCATATTGTCACCGGTAAGGTGTTCAAAGCTACGGCTATATGATGAATATCGTGGGCCTCAATCTAGCTTTTGCCGATCAAGTGGCATCAGAAACAACAACCGGCATATTACGCGCATTGGCGTAAAATGTTCAAATATGTTTTCTAACTAATTTTTTTAAAAAAAAATGTAAGTATATTCGCGGTATAAAGCACACCTTTTATATGAAAAAACTTGAAATGAATATGTGCTTTATGATTATCTTTTAAATTCAGTATTCTAAGTATTACCAACAGGGTTTTGAACAATGATACCCTCTAGAAAGTGCAAGGAAAGATGTGTTAGAAGGTATGTGATTATTAGGAGGAGAAAAAATCTTGACAAAAGAAGGCCAAATGTGTCATGTTAATCTAGAAAGAAAGTGTAAGGAGATAATTAAAGCATTAAATGTAATTAAACCTTATATAATTAAAAATTTGTTTAAAAATGTAGTGTATCTACCCACCCAGATGGAGTGGAAGATGGTTGTTTATTTATAGATAAGGGTAACAGTGATGATGAACATAAACAAAATTCAATCATGTTCTTGACAATATAACGAAAGACGAATATGCCGAACATCTCCTGTTACCTATATTTAAAATTCATAAAATATATCATTTTCTTTAAATAAACAGTATTCAGATATATGTAGAAATCTACCTTTTTACGTTCCTCTGTTCTTTATGTTTAAAGCTATCATTTTTAAATTTGGTATACAACGCATCCTTTCAACATACAAAAAAAAAAGAAGAAGAAACGGCATATATATTTTATTTTCAATAAACAATTGACAATAAAAGTATTAAAAACTAACCAATATTAATAAGCTACAATATTTTCCAAGTTTTTTAATATTAAATTTGGCGTATATTTATAGATTACATTGAATGTCTATTTCTTAAAAATATATATTCTATAGGAAAAGCTTTAAATAGAAAATAATAGGAGGAATATGAAGCACCAAACTGAATTAATTCACACAGTAACCCACAGTTCCAATAATTTGCATAAAATTACATCATTAACCATCTCCAAAAGCCAACGCATCCTTCCACAAATTAGATTCAATACACAAAAGATTCAATACTCAAGCAGGTGTGCATCGACGCTCAGAACCAATCGCGTCTTAGACAATCTTTTAAGTACTTCAAGAGGGTCGTCTGCAATGATTTCTTGGTCTGCCCTCGCCCTAATTGAGAGCTTAAAAAGAAAAAGGAGGTATCTTCTGGAAAAGGAAAGACCAGTTCTTGGGCAGTTAACTCCTCTCTATTGTCAAGAGTCGGCAGGGAAACATTAATCTCGACAAGACTAAATCAATTGAAGCCGCCTCGCTTTTCATTCTTGTCGGCACGGCTCAAATTCAAGAATCTTCTACTTTTCTGGCCTTTCCATTCATTTCGAGGTAAGTACTTAATGGATTGGGATCCACTTTACTCTCACTTGGAATTTAATATAAAAAACAAAAAAATCCGTGTGGAACGCCGTTTTGAAGATTAAACGTTTTCCAAGGCAGTGATGTAAGGAAAAGGAAGACTTTTGTACACAGGTTGTTTGCGTAGGTAATTGTTCATCGTTTGTTTTAGAGACGAGAGTTTAAGGAAAAAGAAAGTATGACATTGTAATTCGCTGTGATCTGTTTTGGTAATGATATATATTCTATTCATTTATTTCTGTTCAGTCTTTGTTTTAGGAATGCGTCCGGTTTAATCTACTTAATGTAGTCTGAAATTAAACGACTTTACGATGTGGGAGGAAAGTTTCCTTTGTTTAAAACGTTTGTGTTTACTTTAGACAAACATTTTTACTTCTTGTAATTAAGTATTTTCATTTTAAAAAAGTAGATTGATTCTTTTTTTTAAGTCTAACATTTTAACATGAGCATGTTTAATATATGGAATTAAAATAATTTTTCTTTTCAATTCGTTTTCAGCAGACATGATTAAACTATCTCTGTTTCTTTTTTTTTCTCCATAAACTCTTATTTTCTGTTTAAAAATTCAAAACACAAACTAAAAAATGATGAAGTTAAAAAATCTAGAGATATATTTTATACGAAAATATATTCTTCTTATGTACCGTGTACAATTTACTGTAATAATTTTCCATAAATATTTAATAAAATACATCTAACTATAAAAAATAGTAAAATAATAAACTAATTTATTTTAAATAAAATTTTCCCGAGGAATGTTGATAAATGAAATACAATGAAACTTTTATTGCATTTATAAAATATTTCAAAACGCATCTGGGAGGCAGAAGAAAAACACTGATAACGGAATACAATAGTTTTTTGAAATATAAATATGTGTGATACGGCTGAAAAACAGTTATGTTTCTTGTATAAAATGAAATAAGTCTTGCAATCGCATAAAACGCATAAGATAATATGCACAGTCTATCGAAATTAAAGGAAAATGACGAAAAGGTGCAATTGATACTTAATGAAAACTGTTAATATTAATTTATACAAAAGCATTAGCTGACATAAACTACAATGTTTGGCAACTGATTATTCGAGCAGTATTGGAATTAAAATTAAACTTATGGGAATTGAAAAATGATGGAAAAATTAAGTCACTTTTTGTAGAAAAAGTCTTTAAAATGGCTTATGATCAACACTCAGACAGATATGTCTCACTTGCATCTTGATTTCATTGACTTTATCAAAGTGTTTATCGAATTTTGTTGAACTGTACGCCACTCTTCTAAACGTAGCAGGGTCGGGGAGGAATTTGGTGAGCTGAAATTCGTCTCCCCAATGCATTTTACACATGTTCAGTTGGGTTCAATTTGAGTAAAGTGGCCAGACCATTCGAGTGATATCTTTTTTGGTAAGTATTTTGAGATCTCTTATGATCAATGTGGCCGATATAATTTTCAACAATCGACAAAAGATATATGCCAAAAATATGACTAAGCAGTTTAACTTGGGATTACAATGCCACACCCATACATCTCCGGGTAGTTGCAGAATCTCCTTGAGAGATGCAGCTTGGTGTGGTCATTTGACAGGATTCCTTCCTATTAAATCGTAGTCGAGGAGACATGATATTTCATGGACTAGGAAGGCAATTTGTGTGTTCCTTCCTATCTATAGATCAAAACAAGTCAAGAGGTAGTGCTCAGACTGTATCTGGACTGGTAAGTAACAAAATTTTTGGATTACTCGTCTTGTGTGACCTTATTTAACATGATCACGGCTCCTGTTTGTTAGGCCCCACGTTGAACCCCTTTGGCAGTTACATCTATCGACGTGTTGATACTCTCCATCCATTTTATACCAAAATCAAGCGCCTATTATCACTCGTCAGAAATTAATGGCATTAGCAATGGAAGTTTTGCTACAGTTTCTCAATTATCTTAACTGAGTGTAATATGATCATATCCTGTTTCGCGTTTTGACGAAGTTTTAAAACCGAAAATGCTCTGATCTTGATAATGCGAAACCTGTCATTGAAAGCATTTTTATTCTAGCCTTCAGGATCGTTGCTGACAGATGATTTATCTCCTATAAGAAAAATAACAATATGTTGTAAAAAGCATTACTGACTATACGCAACATTAGATATTTTGTGTTCGTTATGATTCTTTTTTTTCTTTTATGATCACAATATTGGGTAAAAATTTTGCACTCATTTAACACTAGTTAAAAATCACTAAAAAATCCATTCCTTATTTTTAAAGGCATCTAATTTATTACAAACTTATATCAATCTAAAATAATATATCTCAAGTTTAAAACTAATTATAAATCATATCTGAGTCAAGTATGAAATATTCAATGGAAAAAATATTAACTAGATTTACTGGATTGCTGTCAACTTTATTTTCATCATTATTTTACAATTTTTTCTCTACTCAACAAATAGAAAAATCACTCAGAAAATAATATGCTATTCCTGTAATTGTTCTGGCCATTAAAACTTATTCAACGATAGAAGTAAGGAATAAAGATTACTTTATTTGAATTGCTTTATTATACCATAGACTGCTCATTATATGTTATTTAGCAATTTAAGGGCTATTAAGGGAAAACATTACAATAAAAATAACGAATTTAACGATTTTTATTGCCTTATTTAAGTTGTGTGCCTTATTTAAATGTGTTTATAAAATTTGATAACTCTAGCTGCATTATTTTGTGAGTTATTTAACATTTTTTGACAGTATGTCGAAGCGAAATCGAAATTAAAAGACGTGACGTCTGCTTCTTATGCAGACGCTATCATCCTGGCCTAAACAATTTGATTTATTTGTACACAAGATTCTAAAGCTTAATAGTTTTATTAGAAGATAAGTGAATTAATTCGTTTATTTTTATGCAAGAGAGAAACGTTATTCCTTTTTGCTTAGCATTCTTTTTTCTCACTTTAAAACGATTAGTATAAAAACAAAAGGCTTTTTTTCCAAAGCCAATTATATAATTATATTATTTTGTTATATGTTTAAATATTCCTTTGAATATATTTTTATTAATAAGTAAACTTTAATTCATCATGCTTAGATAAAAGCGATGGGGCCGTGTTAGGAAACAAAAAACTAACAAGAGATGGTGCAGTGAACACTACAGTCATGATACTGATACATTCACAAACTATAAATCTTCTATTTCCTCAGTATTGACAGAAAGAAATATGAGTTGCCAAACTTTAGAAGATAGCTGCTTGAACGATTTAAATTGTTGTGAAAATTCTAAAGCCCCTCATTATGGGATAATGGATGTACAGTTTTTGAAAGGACTTTTAAAAACATTTTGTGTGATGTTTGCAAATCGTATTCACTAAAAATTGACATTGGTGAAAAGCTTGGATTTTCTAGAAAAATCTCTGTATTTTGCACTTTGTGATGTTCCTCCCCTTGGAAGAACATTTCTCGAAAAATCAGTGTGAGCTAGAGGCGTAGGACTAACGAAAGAACTAAGATCCAACATTATCTTAGTATGACTTTATTAAGATATTCA
The DNA here is from genome assembly GCA_019973935.1 of Trichonephila clavipes. Classification (NCBI taxonomy): domain Eukaryota; kingdom Metazoa; phylum Arthropoda; class Arachnida; order Araneae; family Nephilidae; genus Trichonephila; species Trichonephila clavipes. The sequence goes on from BMAU01021000.1 coordinate 184,135, forward strand.
ACTTAAACCTTTAATAAATTAAATTATAATAATTAATATGAGAGAATCTACGATGGCAAAATACGCATCACATCATATATAATATATATATATATATATATATATATATATATATATATATATATATATATATATATATATATTTATAATAAGACTTAATCTAATTCAGATTACTATCAATAAGCGAACCACCTAATCCTCGATTCTAATATTAAATAATCTATCCTACCTTATTACAGCTTGGAGAAACGATTAATCTTGTTCTATACTCAATCTTGTCTTTGTTTGCACTGGTGTACAATTTGGCTTTTATATATTTGATCACTAATAACTTGTATTCACGTCACGCAAAACTCATTCAGACTTGAACCACGAACTATAATAATCATCAACTGCCACAAACAAACATCAAATGTCAAACATTACCTTACATGGACTTTCCGCTTACTCTAAGTTCCGATATTTAAACGTTTGTTCATTTGCATCTTTCATTCACACTTCACTTCTTTTAATTGGTTGGAAAAGAGTTGTCATTAATTCTGGCCTAAAGAACCCAAAACACATGTTAAAGAAAAGGCGCGTGAGCCGTCACTACTTCTATCGATATAATTAAATAAAGCAACTTTACATCTAGACGAATTTCAGTCAGGTAATGAAAGCCAATAATTTGAAATAAAAATGCGCATGGTGCAATCATTTTTAACTTATGGGAAAGGCTATTTAGATGTAGAAGAATTAGTATGTTAATGAATATGGATTGACCCTCAAGCAGAACATTCAATACGTATAAAAAAGTTATGTGAATCTCTGGTTAGATCTACAGAAAAAAGCTTGAATGATGCTCAAAGTCAGGTTAAATGTTCTTATCAAAGTAGTAGTGCCATTACTGATATAGATGCTACTTTTGATGATACTTGGTTGACTCGAAGACATTCATCGCAAATAGGTGTAGGTTGCGTGATTGACTTTCTTACTCGATTTGTCATGTATTTTGAATATCGAAATCCTGCATTGAATGTGAAAATGCAAAATCTGGTTTGGGAGAAAATTCAGCAGAATTTTTCATGTGTGGTATGAAGGCCATATATCTTCATGTACTATCAATCACATAGCATTATCTTGTGCTATGGAACAAGAGGCTGATCTTAAATTATGGCAAAGATCTGAAGATAATGAGTTTTCGATACATGATACTAATGTCAGATGGTGATGCAAAAACATATCAATATTTAAATACTAAGGGATTTTATGGTCCTGAGATAAAAATAATGAAAAAAAGTGCATAAATCATGTTAGCAAGAGGCTAGGTACATCTTTACGAAAAGCTGTTAAAGAATGGCGGTCAAGAGGTGTTTCCTTGGGAGAGAAATCCCGTGGCAGGTTAAAGGAAGAGACAATTAAAAAATTATCACGTTACTATCAAAATGCGATTCGCTCGAACAAAGGCGGCGAAGAAGCAGTGATAACTGCAATTTATGCAACATTGTTTCATAGCATATCATTGAACCAAAAACCTCAACATTTTAAATGTCGAACTTGAAAAGATTCTTGGTGCTTTTTCCATGCTGCTCTTGCTCGTGGTGAAGTACCGGGTCCTCACGTGAAGCATGTGAAAACACCCTTGAAGAAAGCTTATTTAGCCAAAATTATGCCAATATATCAAAGATTATTTTCAAATGAATATCTTCAGAGATGCTTAAGATGTGTGACACAAAATACAAACGATAGCCTTTACAGCATTGTATGGGATAAATGTTCGAAAGAAACGTCAGCGATACTATGTCGAGTAACTATTGCTGTTTGTGAATTCAATTTTGGTAAAAAAGAATCATTAAAAAATTTTCAATCGGAAAATGGGCTTGCTAGAAAAAATAGTCAAAAATGTTAGCTGTTTTGCGCGATTATTGTGGAGTTTATCAGAAGAAAAGAAAAATATTGGCAGTGAACGCAATTGCTCGGAAAAAATTATGTTAGCAAAAATGCGACGAAACGCCTCATTCATTTAAAAAGAAGGAATCACATACGAACGGGGTGATTTTAATAATATTTAATTTGAGTAAATTATAATATGAACTTAAAATGGATGTTTTATAAATTCAAAACAAATTGTTAGTGCATTTGATACATATTGCAATATTTTAATATGTTTATTTAGTACTATTTTACTGTCTTAAAATATTTTCTATGTACTAAATTGTAACATATGTAAATACTAGCTGGTATACCAGTTCTTCGTACGGGTGGACTTAAGAGTAGTCGGTAGGGCCTATACCGACAATGTTAAATTGAGCCATTTTAGGAACCTGTTTCTCAGAAATTGTTGAATATAAAAACTTCAAATTTTTTTTGACTGTATAATAATTAGGTTTTTTATTTAAATATCAGTAAAATTTTTCAAATGTATTGTTTACTTTTTTCAAAAAAATTCGTTGTAAAAGTATCGCTTTGAAATTTGTGAAAATTGTCATTTTTTACGATAACTGCTTCTGAGCAAAATATTTTGAAAAAACCTCCAAAAAAGTAGCTCTATTATATATAGTTACATATTATTTATGTGCAGTAAAAATTGCAAGTATATTGATTTTTTTAGATTCTTTGAAAAAGGTACACGTAGTTTGAAAACAATCATTCTGAGATCATTGCATTTTAAGTGTAAAAAGGCACTTAATTACAAAAATAATGAATTACAACATGTATTTGCCCTATTTTATTAAACATTAGTATCTTCTTATTTTTTAAACATAAAATAGGAAACAAAAAAGCCTTAAAATGTCTCTCTAATGATGGGTGATCTACCAATAGAACGAATCAACCCTTGTCGTGATTTTGAAAAAGTAGGCATGGACTTTGCTGGACCTATCGCGACAATGTGCCAACATACTCGCAAGCTCAGCAACTTCAAATCGTACATCTGCCTCTTCATATGCATGTGTACTAAAGCGATGCCCATTCAACTCGTATCTTCGCTATCAGCAGCAGCATTTCTATCAGTACAGCGTCGATTTGTTTCACGCCGTGGCTATCCATCGGACATTTATTCTGACAACGGTACCAACATAGTTGGTGCTTCAGCTTACTTGAAGGACTTGTTTCAATTACTTCACAACTTTAATGTCCAGGACTATTCGTCAAGCAAGAACATTCAGTGGCACTTCATTCCTCCATATGCACTGAATTTCGGAGGTGTGTAGGAGGCTTCAGTCAAACTCGCAGAACAGCATTTGCTCAAAACCCTAAAGGCGGCTGTGCTGAACTTTGACGAGTTAGCTACAATCTTGTGCCAAATCCAGGCGTGCATAAATTCACGTCCTCTTTATCCCCTACATCAGACCCTAAGGATTTCCAGGTGTTAACACCCGGACACTTTCTTATCGTGTGTCCCTTGCTTGAACTCCCTGATCACAGTCTGACTAACCATCTTTGAGTATCCATTCTAAGTGGTCTCTTCTGATGAAGTTGAAAAGGATGCTCTGGTCTCGCTGGTAGCTCTCCTACCTCCTTACCTTGAAGTCCCGAACCAAATTAATTCAGGGCCAGAAAGACCCAAAGGTAGAATCCCTCGTCCTCTTCAAAAATCCAGCCTCTTTCAGCACCAGGTAGACTCTTGGATGGATTGTGGCCTAACATCTTGGAGCTGACGGAATATGTCATGTCGTCACTATCCAGACCTCAAGTGGAGTCATGAAAAGACCAGTCTCTCAGTTTGCAGTCTTGCCCCCACCACCATCGACTACATCTTCTCGCCTCCCGGAGGATGTTAAGAACATTTGACTCCTTTCGCCCTCCATAGATGGCGCCACACAAACTGAACTTTTCTTCATTCTAGAACCTTTTGTGGTTGGCGGGAAATTGGATTCTATTTCTATTCGTGTGTGATTGAAGCATCGTTTTTTTTTGTGATTGTGTTGTGCAATGTTTTCCCACATGTAACGGTTTGCAAAATATATAGTTTGACAAGTTATGCGTGTTTCAGAATGACTCATCTTAATGCATATTTATTTCCTCAAGCATCTATAGGAAAGGTTTAGGGAGTCCAGCAAGGAAGGAAAATCGCGGTAAGCCGAAATACATTCGCTATCCAATTCAGATGATTGATTCCAATTCTATTCCTAGATTCTAATTATAAATCGATTCTTATTCTTATTCATAACACATGTGAAGTATATATACATACATACATATATATATATATACATAGATATATATATATACATATATATATATATGTATATATATATATATATGCATAATATCCGTACATAAAAATGATGCAACTCCCTTTGACAAAAATACATAAGACATGTAAATAAATGCGTTTGATTTCTTGTATTTTGAAGAATCATTATTTTTGGTCATTTAAATTTAGTCATTTATTTTTAGAGTATTTTTTTTTTAAATTTGAGTTTTCTTTTTTTATCATGGCCCTTTAGAATTAGTGTTTTTAAGCTGAACTACTAGAGATCCCATGCGAATGATTTATATTTTTCTACGCATAGTTATAAATACCAGAAGCTTTATTTTTCGATTTAAAAAAAATATCAATGCATATCTGATTCAAAATATCGACGACTTTCGCAAGCCTTAAAAATCTGTTTTGTATATTATTTACTTATTTTCCTTTAATAGCACTGAGTGAATAAAGTACAAAAAAGGTATCTAAATATTCCAAAAATACATTTTTCTAAATATTTTTTCACATCTTATAAGAGTTAAAATGCATGCATTTCAATTTAGTAATAATGGATAAAGTATGGTGACTTGCAAAATATATTATTTGCATTATATTATATTGTTTCCATAATACTTTTGAAGCGATAGCTTCTTTAAGCGCGTGTGTTTTGAAGAGCGACTTTTAAATGAAGCGTCAACTTCGGGTCCGTCACTCTACTCGGTTTTTCTCGGCTCTTGTCGCTTTGATTTGGATTGAAAAAAAATTAGGCGAGTGTTTTGTTTGGGTAAAACTTCCGAGCACATTTTTCTCACTGAAATCAATTTTTCCTTATTTAAATATCACTGTCATACGGTCAGCTTTCACTCAACTTAAGCAAGTGAATGGTAGAAGAGCAAGAGAAAATAATTGGTTAAAAAAAGATTATTCTTATGTAGGAGACTGAAGATAAGAAAAAACGAAGCATAGGATTTATTTTTTTGATTCAGTGGAAAGAGCATTCAAACAGAAAAATGCGCCGAAAGAATAAAAATCTGAAATTGTAATGAAGTTATGTATCGAGGAAGTTGCCAATATTTTGGTTTATATATAATAATAATAATTAAGTAATTATAAGAAAATAAATACATTAATTGTGAAAAAGTGTGGAACCTCTCCTTTTGTTTGCTTATAGAATTTTAATAAAAGTAACCGGCTCTTAAGGCATAAGTTTTTATAGCCTTGCATATGTAATTTATATAAACGGTACTTACGTATTATATTGTAATGGTATACGAGACATTATATAAGATTTTGCCATTTCAGCGTGTACAACTCACGGAAAGTCAGGGTTGCTAACTTGTGGAGTTATCTTGAACGTTGGCATTGTTGTGATAGTGCACAGTAAAGTTATTACAGCATCACGAAATACTTTTTGAGTGCCATATAAACAGATATAAATATAATCTACGTAAGTAATTGACATATAAATATTTGACATTTATATAAATCTTATTTACTCGTATATAAATGTAGAATACATAATTATTTAAACATTGTCCATTGCAGAAAAGTGATTTAAAAAATCCTCAATGAGAGAGAATGGCATGACAAGTGAACAGCGAAATTGAGGGAAAAGAAAACATAGTACATCCAAAAAAATTGATCAACATAATAGATAAGAAGTTTTCACTTCCTTCCTGTGGTCAGAAGCACACTCACATATTTTTTTTTCATTGGCTTTATAAACATTTCAGATAATTGTATATAAAGAAGGTGATTATTCAACATTCCCTTTGTGTTAAGTTTTCCTAAATAATATGAAAATCATAAAAAAAATATTGTAAGAGACCGATCTCCACCGATGAAGGTCATCCTGGCTTTCAGTGTATTGTTAACATGACTAAGTTTGAACCATATGTAATTGACAAGAATTTCTAATGTTTGATTTAATTTTTTTTGTTACAAATGAGTTTATGCAATCAATTTGAAATAAAAATAAATATTTTGTAGAAATTTTCGCTTATAGATATTTAAAGTTTTTATTCTATACGTGTAACACGGCCTATTCATAAACAAAGAAAACGCTTATCGTAGTAACATAGCTTCATATGTGACCAGCCGTTTTCTACCCATTTTTTGTGTTTCCCAATACCTCAAATGAATAGATCCAATAAAAGTCTTCTTACTTCAAAGAAGTCAATAGATAAGCTTGCACCTGCATTCAGCCGTAAAGATTCTTTCATTTGTTCTTTGTAACTCGTGGCTAGATGTGTTTGGAAGTGATGAACGGCTGATAGGAAAACGTTTTGCAAATAAAAAACTATGAATAAAGTCTAAATGTCTGTGTGTGTGTGAGGAGAAATTGCTATGAATTGTATTATGCCAATGAGTAACTACCCTATTATTAGCGTAGCCGTATGACTCTAAAGATGTCTCGCCAAAAAAAGGGATTTGCAAACTGAACTCTGTTCTAAGACGATCATGTGGCGTACTGAGAAAAAAACGAACCAGGCTCGATATAAATGTATTTAAGTTTTATTTTACACAACCTGACCTTGCCATCTTACATCATCTTCTCTCTAAGCAGCTGTGTTCAAAAAATCAATGTAAAACTGACAAAATTTATCTCACAAAAGAATCGGGCTCCTCCTCCTCGCTATCTATTTTCGGGTATCTTATCTGTCCCCAACTATCTCATTGGTTATTTCAACCCATTTGAAGTCAACTGGTTTTAGTGGCTGTAGTGTTTACTACAACCAATATTTTTTCGGGTGTCTGTATAGTTTCAACTGGTTTTAGTGGCTGTAGTGTTTACTACAACCAATAGTGTCTGGTATAGTTTCCGAAAGATATGCTCAAGACCTTTTATATCCATTCCAGGGTGGAATGGCTTTTCAGGGTCTTGCATGACACATCCCTGCTCGGAAGCTTTAAAAAGCAATAACTCGAAAAAGAGGAAAACAACTTTATTTTTCTTTTGGTTTGACAACTGACGTCGAGCTTGAATGTTGTCAGATTAGGTGAATGGAGCCTATCCGATGGTACGTCCAAGTACTTACTATAAGTTATACCGCGTAAAGCAAAAACGTCTTGCGATAGCTTATGTATGATTTGTAATCTATCTTCACTAATAAATTTAAATATACCTTGGGTTTCATTTCGTTATACCAACTAAGGAGAGTAAAAAAGGGTATATACGCTCGACAGAGCTCATTAATGATAACGTAAAACATTTAAATGACATATGGCTTGAAAATGTATACTTATCATTAATTAAATTTATTAACTAATTAGTTTTTCTTTCATGTATCATGCTACTTCATTATGACTACTATGCTGTACATTAAATTATACATATCTGACTGCAAACACAAATAATTTAACCAAATATAATTTAAAAGGATTTGAATTATTCAATATAAAACTGAATGCAATCTGCAAACTTTGCTATGAACGATAAGAAGTATTTTTTGATATCTATTGAAACGAAATTATAATGCACTCACCTTAACATGGAATTTCAAAATCGCGAAACAAAGTTACTTGACATATTCTTTTCCCTAGACTATATGTTAACCAGATAAAATGAAACGCCAGGACCAATCTCGTAGTTTGAAAAACGTTTTCAAAAAGTCGGTTAACTTCTCATCGAATAAGAATGAAAAAAATGGTACGATCGCAGAAGAAAAGATTTCCATTTATAGAAAAGCAGAACATTTTCTTCAGAAATACGTGACTTCTGTACCATCACAATCTTTCGATCACAGTATTTTGTCTACATTCGAGAAACGTGACCCAAAGACAAACATCATCGACCGGAACGCGTCGATGGAATTCTTTTACCGATTTCATGCGGCCCTAAAAGCCGGATTTTTCAATCTTTTATCAAATAATGAAAGTTTTCCTATATGAAATTTATATCGAATCACGGAAAAGGGAAAAGCAAAGAAAGTAATTGTATTACTGTATTTGAAACGAGATTCAGATGCTGGTTAGAGAAGATTACTTGCGATTAAATACCTCAATGAATTTCGATGATGAGTTATATTATTCTTCGATATTTGGTAAGAATCTACCGTTATATTAGTGTTTTCAAGGGTAGGGTATTTTAAAATGAACGCAATTTATATATATTCTAATATATGTCTTAATTATATTTTTTTGATTATTTGTAACGTCACGACGTTACAAAGAATCAATCAAATATTCGCATTTAGAAGCTACAATAGGGTATATTTAATGATGTAAAATTAAACATAAATACAAGGTTATTCTTCTTTCACTCTGCGATTTCGAAGCATAGTAAAAAACTAAGAGGAATACAGTGATGAAAAAGGAACATTTGACTGAATACTGAAGCATTTCAATTTTTATTTATGAATTTTGCAGGTGGTCTATGTGTGAAACCTTGGTTACACGTCATACATCCATTGTAATAATCCAGTTCCTGCCACACTCTACTGAGCATGGAACTATCAGAGCTATCGGCTGAGTGTTTTATTCTTTCCGTGTTATATTGAAACTTGATATTTTAGATAAAACCAAGTTTCCCTATCTTCTTAGCTAAGTGATGTGTAGCAAAACTGTATTAAAAGTAAGAACGCTGTTATTAGAATTGATAGAACCATGTTGAGTACAACATGGTAGGAACTGGACTGTTACATTGATGTATACCGTGTAACTAAAGTTTCACATATAACACGTACACAACATGTAATTAAAACAATTTTTTAATTTTTGTATTCTTTCAAATGTATGTATGTTTTCATATGCTATAAAGGGGATGTAAACTGACAAATTTTAATAACAGTCTTAAATTTTGTAAGAGGGATATTATGAAGGATTTTGAAATTAAAAAAGAACTGCATTCAAATTATCTGAATTGTACTAAGAAGATGTCATCCTCGTACATCACAAATATTTATTTAATGTTCAAATTGTCTAATGTTATGCAGAATTGAACTTTAACACTTTAAGTGATAAGTACATCACCACTCACAAAGTTCCCCTTTTAAAATTCGGGTTATTTAAATAAGAAAAATATTTTTGAATGTTAGTATACAAACCTTAACGTATTCTTACTAACATTTTAAGAATGAATTATTTTAATACAAACATGTTTATTTGGTTGGTAATTTATAAAAATAATATTGCAAGTTTTTGTTGATAACAAAATATAAAGCTGTTATTGGTGAACTGTGAACATGAAATATTTTGTTCCTCAGAAGACGATAATTTAGAGACAAACTACAATTTAATATTTGTATATATATATATATATATATATATATATATATATATATATATATATATATATATATATATATATATATATATATATTCTTCATATCACAGTTTACATTTTTTCCACACACATCTTGAAAATCTTACACATTGTTGACAACCAACCAAATTAGAGCCTAGCAAATTTACATTTTTGACAATCAACCAATTCAAATTTTACCATATTTGATTGTCATTTTATACCTGTCTTTGCTGGCTGGTTTAAAAGTCAGCTCAAAAGATGTGTTTATGTATTTTCGAATTTTTTAACTTGGTGAATAATTGATTTTCATTAATGGCAAGACGCTTGATTCTCTTCGTAAAAGCTTTGTGAGTAAAGAAATATTGTTAAATTATTTTTGAAAGATACTTTTCTTATGTAATTGTTTTAGCATTTTTCTACTTTTCTTACGTAATTATTTTGTGATTTTTCAGCATTAAGAGTTTGGGAGAGTTTGTTACATAATAGTAGTGAGTGGTTTTATCATGCTCTCTGAGTTATCCATACTCTGAAGTTTTGTTTATTTTATTTTATTTGGTTTTCCTACCGAGTTGCAAAGGGGGAAGGTTGGCGCCTTCAAACTAGTTTAACCCCACTTATTCGGTCCTAAGTCCGAAATTGCTTTCTGACTCGCTAGGTTCTTCTTTTTTGTAGTTTTTTTATTTCTCTATAATTTTGTTCTTCATGTTCAGCTTTTATATTTTTATTACGCTATTTCTTGTTATGTTCTTTATCTATTATTTCTTGTTTTTGATATATAATACATATTTCTTTTTATATATATATATATATATATATATATATATATATATATATGTAAGGATAATTAAATTAGATTAAAAATTAAATTCCCTATCTAGCACTTGACTCATCTTTCTTCTCAGTTCCCATATTCAAGTATCAAACTAATCACCCATTTATGTCTTCCGAACATATGGCCTAGCCAATAATCATGTCTAATTCCAGATCGTTAGATTTAATAGTCAACATATGTCAGCATTAACTTGCAAGCAACCTCTTCAAGGCAGCGATACTTACCATATGTTTTTCAAGTGTTATCCACTTGAAACCACCACCATGGCGTGCTTTTTACTCCCTGCCCTTAGCGTCAGAACAGATGTACAAATGAACGAATAAAGGTCGTTTTTTTTTTTTACTTTTCTAAATTTAATCTGATTCTGTCTTAAAAATCATGACACACACATATATATATATATATATATATAACGAGTGTTTTCCTTCCAGGTATAGAAGTTTAAGTTGGCATTACTTTCCAAGATGGCGACCGATTTAACAGCTGTCAAGTGATTTATTCTCAGTTTGGTTTGGCAATTCATCAAAACGATCATCAAGCAAGGCGTAGATTCGTCGAATGGGCCCAAAACGGGATTACCGTTGTTCCCGATTTTCATAAGCAAATTTTGTTTAGCGATGAAGCACACTTCTGGTTGAATGGCTTCGTCAACAGACAAAACTGCCGCATTTGGAGTGAAGCTAATTCACAAGTGTATGTCAAAATACTGTTACATCCAGAAAGACTGACTGTTTGGTGGGTGCGCTTTATGGGCTGGTGGAATCATTGGTCCGTACTTCTTCAAAAACAATGAAGGCCACAACGTTACAGTCAATGGTGATCGGTATACAGCCATGATTACTAACTTTTTCATTCGTGAATTGAACAATCATGATGTTCAGCAGCTGTGGTTCTAAGAAGATGGCGCAGCATGTCAAAAAGCTCATGCAACAATCGATTTTTTGAAAGACACGTTTGGTGACCACCTAATTTAACGTTTTGGACCTGTGAATTGGCCTCCAAGTTCTTGTGATTTAACACCGCTAGACTATTTTGTGTGGGGCTATGTAAAGTCATTGGTCTATGCGGATAAGCCACAAACGCTTGACCATTTGGAAGACAACATTCGCCGTGTTATTGCCGATATACGGCCACAAATGTTGGAAAAAGTCATCGAAAATTGGACGTCCAGACTGCACTACATCCGAGCCAGCCGTGGCAGTCATATGCCAGAAATCATATTTAAAATGTAATGCCACAAGATTATCTTTCGAATAAAAAATTCAAGTCAATCGAATAATACATCGTTGTTTCATTGCAAATTAAAGTTTTATACCTTTAAAAAAACACCCTTTATATATATATACCCAGATGGTGCCACGGTTTTTTTTTCCTTCTTGTGTTTGTGTTTCAATCATTTGCGCCATTTTACGTAGGATCTCAGCGTAGTAGGTTGTATTTTTGAGTTCAGGATTTTATTTTACAAGTAGGTTTTTCCTAATTATTTCTAGATAAAGTTTTTTTTATTATTCCTTATATATTTCTGCTGTACTGGGAAGGTTGGATGCACAAAGCATTGCTTAACCCTAATTTGCTGGCCTAATTCAGCGATAGCTTTAAAAATCATAATAGGTCTCAAGTTTTATCCATTGATTTATTTGTGACTACATTTGTTGTGTCTGCTGAATTCCAATTTCTTACTCCTTTAGCACTGTAGGTTCTAGTATTTCTTCACTTTTATTTTTTATACAATATATATATATAAATATATATATAAATATATATATATATATATATATATATATATATATATATTTATATATATATATATATATATTTATATATATATATATATTTATATATATATATATATATTAATATATATATATATATATATATATATATATATATATATATATATATATATATATATATATATATATAGTATATTTTTATATATATATATATTTATATAAATATATAGATATATTTATATATATATATATAAATATATTTATAAATATATTTATATAAATATATATATATATATATATATATATATATGTGACCCAGCTAATGATAGTTTGGCTAATCTTTATTTACATTTTTATGAATATAATTATATTATTAATAATGGCTACTCTATTTTTAGATATATTGATGATTAATTTATTTTTTGTAAAAATGATAATTTAAATCCCATTATTAATTTTCATCCGGCTTACTTAAACTTAATTAAAATTAATAATAATCCAATCAAAACAAATTACCTAGATGTAACACTGTATATTAAGGATTTGAAACTATATAGTAATATTAATAACAAAAGAGATGCCTTTAATTTGAATATCATCAAAGTGCCATACTGGAATCCAAATTTATCAATATCTATATATAGAAATATTATTTTGAACTATATTTATCGCAATAATATATTAGTTAGCGATAAAGCTAATATATTTTAATCTTAAAAGAATTTTAATGACTGTGTATTGAACATGGATATTCTGTTAACTTTCTTTGTAATTATATTTATAATGGTTTTTAATGATACACTTTGAATTACTGTAATTATTTACTGTTATTATGCTTTGTAATGATTTTTAAATTTCTACAAAATCTAATTTATTCTACAATTATTAAATAGATGGCGCCACATGCTTTTTAAATTTTAATTATATTTTATTTTTTTGCGTTCCTTTTATTTTTACACTAAGTTTTTATATGAATTTTATTTTTATGATTTTTTAATAGTATATATGTATATATATATATATATATATATATATATATATATATATATATATATATACTGCTCAAAACAATTAAAGGATATTGTAAGTTTTATATAAAATAAAGGTATAAGCGAAATTTTTCTTTTTCCGAAAATGGAAGAAGAGAATCACAAATGCAAATTTTTTGATTTTCAAACTGTGGAGTATGCTAATTTTGAGTTCGATGTCAAAAACGTCGCTTCAGCGTGTGAAGATCCCTTTGGATCTCACTTTGAGAACGAAAATAATTTTGAGTCAAAAAAGAACCAGTAGCCATTTTTATAAATAACTTTCTTTATTTGGTTATCTTTCCCAAATAGAATCAAAGACTTTTAATAACAAATAAATCAAAATAGCTTTATGAGGTCCAAAGGGGACTTTCCTTTATATTAAATTAAATATTTAATGATCCAATTAATTAACAATTAGAATATCGATCACGCAGAGATTACCGCAATAAGAGATCTCAGAATTATATTCAATAATGTTCCTACTGAACATTTAACTTTAAACTCACTCCTAATATAAAACTTTAATGAGACTTTAGTTATAAATCAATATTTACCACACTGAATCTCAGCTCTTTCTGTGCCTAATTTATCCACTTAGAAATCTTCAATAATAAATCTCTAACTTCACTAATATAACTTCATGCTTCAATCTCTCTCTCCTACTGTCTCTCACTTTACTATTCCGTTTGACTTAAATACTTTATCTAATCTGCATATATAATAAGGAATCCCTGTCCTCTTTTTGGAGTTGATTGGAAATAGGTAGTGAATTAAATTTCCCTAAAAAAGACGTCTCAGAATGTTAGTGATAAAGTTCCGTATAGATTCGTCCCAATCCCCTCCAAAAAGAAAACGGAATTTATTCGAAGGTCTCATACGTCCTGAAAAAAATTACGTAATTCCTATCTTTGTCTTATAGTTCCGACGACTTTAACTGCTAATTGAATATTACTGAAACTCTCTTTCCTTAAGGAAAAAGACTGATAAAATTACGACTTATATTTAATTTTTAAACCTGATAACACTTTACAAGTTTAAATTAATCCCTGCACTCTATCCATTTGGCAACGGGGACGTGGGAAAAACCACCCAAGTGGTGGCAAAAAACCAGCCCCATAGAGTTTACTTAATTACTACTTAAGTATTATACACAAAATAACAATTTTTATCTTTTTTTCTTTGGCACTGGAACATCGAGGACTTCAGGGTCAGCTACCCTGAAAGATTAATTTCCATTTGAGTGGTAGGTAAAAGCAGACATGAATTTATACACTTGTTACATGACTTTTACATACAATATATATCTGGTTCCTTTGCCTTCCCATTCTAAAATTTTTTGCGCTAGTTAGTGTTAATGGTTAATCCTATTTAACTTCGCCGCGCCCCAAGTCACCAGATTTGAAACAAATTATACACATATTTATACATCATACAATAACAATCATTTTGCAATAAACAAATAACACAAACAACCAAATGAATTGTCGCATCTTAGCGAAGTCATACATCGAAGTAAACAAATGCAAATTTTACAGATGTTTTCTTCATAATACGAAAAATTATCACAAAAGCTGTTTTTCTGCTACAGAAAAAAACACACTCAATGCAGTGTCCACTTTTGCCAGTCTTCTTAATTTTAAAGTCCACCCGTGACTTGCTTCAATTGCAAAAATTCTTCACTTGTTGGTACCGCGAAGATAAAAAATACAATACAACCTGGTTTTTGTCAGTTAAATTCTCCTATGTACCGGATCTCATCCAACGTTTCCATACTGAGGCTTCTTCTCCTTATTCTGCTGTGAGGGATGCCGTTGATTTCCTCTGCTCCTCAGGAATTCCGTCGCTTTCCTTCACTCGGTTGCGTAGATAGTATGGGCAAAGTCTTCTTGTAGTGACTTGATTCGACCGGACTGGTCTCTCTGCTTGTTTGTTGCGTCCTCTCGTTGTTTCTCTGGTCAGTCGGGTCTTGTTATCACGTCCACTACCTTCCGTCCGGGATTCGACTGTGGTTGACTTATTCAGTCTGCAATCAGGCAACCTTGAAGGATCTGCAATGAACTCTACTCCTTGTGAGGAGGTATTAGGTCTCTTAAATTTATAAATTCTGGATGAGATCGAGGGTGGGATCAACCTGTTGATTCCCTGCCTTTGCTCAGGAGCGAGTCTTTTCCGGTCCATGTGCTCAGACCCTTGCAGTGATTACTTCCTGCACATATTGGACCGTTTCAAAATTTGGTCCTTCGATTCATTATTACTCATTTTGCGTTTGTTTCTGCGGTTCTCCTGTGCAGTGTTACCCTGCCGTGATCTACACCACTCACTTTCCTTACTAGAGGTTTTCCTGTGCTCTTTTTAAACTGCTTTTGATTCGATCTATATATATATATATTCAACCTATGACTAACTCCTTGCTTGTCATACAGAGTTTCTACCTGACTATCCGAACTAATCGTGTCTGTCTGTCGAGGACGGTACACTCGAACCTGATCAATATTAACTGTCACCCTTTTTCCGCTTTTCCAAATGATCAAATTATTACCTTTAACTTCCAAAACTCTATATGGACCTTCAAATTTAGGCAAAAATTTTCCAACCTTTTTTCTACCCGCAAAACTTAAGAAATGTGTTTGAATTAAAACTAAATCGTTCACTTTGATGTGAACATCCCTCCTTCTGCGATTGTAATATTTTTTCCAAGACTTATGCTTTTTTTCGCATATTTCGTCTTGCCCCATCGAATAATCTTTCGATGTTCCTATCAACATATTTCGTATCCTCTGTAACATTTATGAGCTTGCTAAACGGGGTTATGATTTTCCTTCCCAAGAATAACACAGCCGGAGTTTTATTTGTTATTTCATTTACAGCAGTGCGCAGAGCGAAAGCTAAGTCATGAAGAAATTGGTCCCAGTTTTCATGGTTTTCTTCAACAAAAGAGGCTATCATTTGAACTAAATTTCTATTTACTCTCTCAGTGAGATTAGCCTGCGGTCTGTTCGTTACCGTTTTCATATGTTTGATGTCCAACCTGTGACTGAGATGTTCAAATACGTCAGAAATAAATTGGGGGCCGTTATCACTTATCAAAGAAATCGGAGCTCCGTATCACGCTATATAGTTATCCAAAAGGGCATTAGCTATTACCTGGGCTGAAGTTTTACGAAGAGGAATCAGCTTACACCACTTAGTGAAGTGGTCATATATATATAACTAATATGAATTTATATCTCTCGGGTTGGGATGCGGGGTAGGGACCTAATAAGTCTAGCGTTACAATTTCATTTGGATATTTTGAAACTATAGGCATTAAACGATCAGCTGGTAGCGCGTTTTTATAATTAAATTTTTGACACCTGTCACAGGTTGAAACATATTCAAATATATATTTTCTCATAAATGGAAAGTAGCACGTGTCGCGAAGTTTAAGATATGTCTTCCTCTTTCCGAGATGCCCTGAAAGTGGCAGATCATGAAACTCTTTCATTTTATCTTTTCTAAGAGAACCAGGAATATAAACTCTTAGTTCTCCCAGAGTAGAAAAATACTTCGCGTATAAAAGAGGAGACCATTTATTAACTTGAAGTCCTGGGACCAACCTTCGCATACCGTCGCATTAAATGAACCGTCATCAGGGTTTTCTAAATAACGGTAAATATGTCCTAATTCAGGATCTTCCCTTTGTTCCCTAATGAATTATTCACGTGAATTTATTGCGAGGGCTCTATGAGCTGCGCACGAAATTTGTGACCCTTCGATACTTTCCACTGGATTTCTCGATAAAAGATATGCGATTACGTTTTGAACACCAAGCCTGTGCTCCCATTCTATGTTAAATTCGGACAATTTCAATGCCCATCGGATCATCCGTCTTGACAAATTCTTACCATTCGTTAACTTTGTTAACGCTAGGTGATCTGTGATCCTTTCACAGGCAGGGGTCCAAAATAAGTTTTAAACTTATTTAGAGCCCATATTACTGCCAAACATTCTCTTTCGGTAACCGTATAATTACGTTCTGCTTTGTTAAGGGTTCGAGACGCGAAAGCAATAGGTTTTTGATTTTGTTGAAGCACAGCACCAATTCCGACCCCACTTGCATCAGTGAATCAATTGAACTGTTCAGAAAAAATCGGTAATTGTAAAACTGGTGCCTCCGTCAGTGTACATTTGATCTTATCAAAAGAATCCTGTGCTTCTTTAGACCAGTTAAACTTCTCCCCCTTTTTTAATTGGTACAATGGTTCGCATATATCTGCGTATCGCGGGATAAATTTTGGTACCAACCCGTCATCCCTAAAAATTTTGACACTTCCTATTATTTTTGGGAGGTCTCATTTCCGTAATTGCCTAATTTATTACTGCCAGTTTCGATTCCGTCTTTGCTAATAATCAGGCCTAAAGATTTTAATTTGTCATGGGCGAAGTGACATTTCTCCTTATTCAATGTTAGCCCTGCGTCTCGTAATAAAGTAAAAACCTGATTTAAATGATCGAGATGTTCTTTAAAGGATGGCGATGTAATGATGACATCGTCCATATAGACCAACACGAAAGGCCCAATAACAGATTTTAAAATTATGTCGATTGCTTTTTGAAAATTCGGCGCCGCCCCCGAAAGGCCAAACGGCATCCGGAAAAATGCAAAAGTGCCATTTCGAGTAATAAAAGCCGTTTTTTCAATATCTTTTGGGCTAATTGCCAACTGAAAGTGCCCACTTCTTACATCTAGTGTGGACATAACGCCGGTGTGAGGAATATTGGTGAGTAAGTCATCAATCACCGGTAATGGATATCGAAGATATTTGGTAATTACGTTTAATTTGCGATAATCGATCGCGAAACGATACGCCTCGGGAAAATCTGGAGGAAGCTCATTTTTCTTTCGTGTTAGAACGACTGGAGATGCGTAAGGCGAATTTATAGGACAAATTGTACCATCACGTAACATCTTATCGATGTGATAATCAATAATGCCCTGCTTGACCCGGTCGTACCTGTATGGTCTCGACACTACCGGTCGCTTGTCTCCAGTATCTATCTCATGATAAAGAACATGCGTTAACCCCGGCTGATCGGAAAATAATCCCTTAAAATTATTAAATAAAGCTTTTAATTGTCTCTGTTGCCCGTCACCAATTTTTGTGTCTTTGAGATCAATATCGACCGGCTTTTCTATTTTCGGCAATTGTTTGATCTGATTGTCGGGAATGATCAAGGATTTCTGATCAAAATCCAATGTCAATCGTGACGCCTTCATAAAATCGATTCCCAAGATGCACTGATATTGCATGTTGTCTAGAATATGGAATTTCCAGTGTTTCTGAAATTCCCTGATCCGAATCTGCAATTCGACTAGTCCTAAGTGACTACACGGGGCTCCTTGTGCTGTCACGACTCTGTCCTTCGTTTTTTGACGAGGTCGGTATGAAAAATATTTGCGGTAGACCTCCTCCAAAATAAAAGATTTCTCCTCTCCCAGTAATTCACAGATGCTGATTCACAGTGCTGTAATAAAGGTTTATAGGGATGCTGTAATAAAGGTTTAAAGGTATATAGTATAGGGACACACGGTAATTCGACTGGGGTCATTCTTATAGAGGATACTCTGATAGGCCGTTGATCCGAAACTGGAGGATTTTCCGTACCCTGCGATCAATTACCCCCATATTCACATCGATCGCTTAAAAGTTTAAATGTTTATTTCGTTAATTTTTACCCCGAAATGTACTATTTCTCTACCCATTTTGTCGACCGCCCTGATTGTGAAATCGCTGATCCGATTGTCCACCTTGGCGTCGACCCTCGAATCTCCGATTATTTGCGAAACCTTGGTTTTTGAACCGATTAAATTGTCTTTGTGGTCGGCTATTATTGGCGTATCTCTCATTATTTCTGTTTTCCCTCCAAATTTCTTGTGTATGCCGGTTATTAAAACGATTGTTTTCATTAGGGTTTGAACTTCTAAATCTCTCACTCGAATCTCTGATCTGTCTATTCATAAAACGTTCTTCGTATTTATCAACGATTGGCAGTATTTTGTGGATGTCTAACTTCGACATAATCCAAAATTTGAGGTTCTAATCGACTAACGACGTGATCAATTAATTTTTCCTCTGACATTTCTAGTTTAAGGACCTTATGAAATTTCAATAATTCATATATAAAGTCCGATGGCTGCTGATCACGCCTTTGCGATGAGGAATAAAATCGCGTTTCTAGTTCTGGCCTGTTTATGACCACGGGGAATTGTTCCGACAATGCATTTTTTAAGTGCGCGTAGTCTGTTGCCTTATGTTCAATGACCCTATAAGCAAGAACTTCGAACCAGTCTAGTGCCCGTCCTTTGAAATAATCTTTCAAGTAAGCACACGCTAGTTGTGCAAGTATCTCATAATACGCGAGATTATTATCAATATTCTCCAAAAATCATTTATGTTCTCAACCCCCGAAAAATATTGTTCCGGAATGATTCTAAAACCGAATCCGACTCTATTCTCGGGATTTATTCGTTGGGCGCCATTGTGAAGATCCCCTTGGATCTCACTTTCAGAAAGAGAAAAAATTTGAGTCAAAAAAGAACCATCAGACATTTTTATAAATAACTTTCGTTATTTGGTTATCTTTCCCAAATAGAATCAAAGACTTTTAATAACAAATAAATCAAAATAGCTTTATGAGGTCTAAAAGGGACTTTCCTTTATATTAAATTAAATATTTAATGATCCAATTAATTAACAATTAGAATATCAATCACGCAGAGATTACCGCAATAAGAGATCCCAGAATTATATTCAATAATGTTCCTACTGAGCATTTAACTTTAATCTCACTCCTAATATAAAACTTTAATGAGACTTTAGTTATAAATCAATATTTACCACACTGAATCTCAGCTCTTCCTGTGCCTAATTTATCCACCTAGAAATCTTCAATAATAAATATCTAAGTTCACTAATATAACTTCATGCTTCAATCTCTCTCTCCTACTGTCTCTCACTTTACTATTCCGTTTGACTTAAATATTTTATCTAATCTGCATAAGATGGAATCCCTGTCCTCTTTTTGGAGTTGATTGGAAATAGGTAGGGAATTAAATTTCCCTAAAAAAGACGTGTCAGAAGGTTTGTGATAAAGTTCCGTATAGATTCGTCACAAGCGGAGCGAATGAAATTTGTCTTTCAACTGAAATGAAGACAAGGATGATCGGCATTGAGTGACTGCTTTGTTTCTATGAGTACGATGTCTCAGCGAAGTCATTTAACTGATTCAGAAGCTTGGAGAATATTTGGTAGGTTAGAAGGGGGCCAAACTCAAGCCGAAGTAGAGCACGCCATTGGAGTGTCACAAAGTGTGATTTCCAGGATTTGGAACCGTTTTTTGGAGACTGGAAGTGCAGACCGAAGACCAGGAAAAGGTCGTAGACGGGCAACAACGCCCAATGAAGATCGTTATTTAGTGTTAACGGCTCGGAGACACCGAAATATGAACGCTACTCTTCTGCAACAACTCCTTCTCTCGGCTACTGGTACCACGGTTTCAACTTAGACCGTCCGAAACCGGCTCCATGGTGTAGGTCTGTATGCTCGCCGACCGATGGTATGTGTTAGACTAATATCAAGGCATCGTCGCGACCGCAGGGAAAGGGAAACAAAACATGTGAACTGGAGGAAAAACGAATGGAGCAATGTCCTTTTTTCTGACGAGTCCCGTTTTTCGGTTCATCCGAATAATCGGCGTATTTTCATCTGGAAGGACCGTGATAGTAGGAATAATCCTGCGTTGATGCACGAAAGTGTCAGATTTGGCGATGGGGGAGTGTTGGTGTATGGTGGCATCTGCATTGACGTCCGCACAGACCTCTACATCATTCCTTAACTGCTCGCCGATATAGGGATGAGATCCTCAGACCTATTGTAGTTCCTTAAACTGCAGCAATCGGAGATGACTTTATTTTAATGGATGATAACTGCAGGCCACATCGTGCTAACCTGGTGGATGATTTCCTTTTCGAGGAAGGAATCGTACGAATGGAATGGCCAGCGTCTTCTCCAGACATGAATCCAATAGAGCACGTTTGAGACGCTCTAGGAAGACGAGTTGCTGGCCGCCAACTACCCAGACAAACTCTCCAAGAACTGGAAAGAGCTCTTCTGGAAAAGTGGGACAAAATACACCAACTCGTGATTAGTAGCCTCACTGACCCCATGCCTCAAAGGTGCTCAACGTTGCTGGCCGTCCGTGGAAACAATACCCCCTACTGAAAATGATTTCCTTTGAAGAAAGCTTATTTTCTTATTCTTTTTTCTCATATGTACAAATTGTGGGTTTTTTTTCCTTTTGTACACAAATGCGCAATAAAATGCATTTTTTCTGCCAAACATGTGTAATTTATTCTCATATAACCTACTGCGTCTGTCGACCATGTATAAATCAGCTAAAAAGTTTCCTAGCCACAAGATCCACCAAAACCGCAATATCCTTTAATTATTTTGAGCAGTGTGTATATAAAGTTCTTTTTATCGTATCGCAATTAATTTTATGCGGTTCTGCTCTCACTCCCTCGTATTTGGCGGGAACACATTACTTGTTGATGCACTTACGAATAAAAGTAGGTTATGTTTTTGTTCATATGTTATTTAGTTAAATAATTTTTTAATATTTAAATTCCACATATATAATTCTTTCCTTTCCTCTTGGTACATAGTATGACAAATTACAGGTGAAGGTTGGTTAACCGCAAAAAATGTTTAAACCTGCAATCCTGGTTCCTAAGGCCAGGAGTTTGTCATTATACTACTGTGCATTCTACCTATTTATAGTTATCTTAGGTTTTTAACTATATGTTTATTTTTATATTTTTGTTTATATATTTGTGTATATGTATATATATATGTATATATTTATATATAAATATAATATAATATATATATATAATATATATATATATATAAATATATATAATATAAATATATATAATATAAAATATATATATATATATATATATATATATATATATATATATATATATATATATATATATATATATATAAATATAAATATATATATATAAATATATATATAAATAAATATATATATATATATATATATATATATATATATAAATATATATATATATATAAATATATATATAAATATATATATAAATAAATATATATATATATATATATATATATATATATGTATATATATATATATATATATATATATATATATATATATATATATATATATATATATATACAGTCAGGTCTCTTTTTATGCGGATTTTTTTTTATGCGATTTTGAAGTTGTGCGGTTTTTGGATTTCAAACATTTGCGATTTATATTCCAAACATTTCTAGATTTTTGTTATTATTATTTTTTATACTGAGACGTAGATCGTAGTATTCCGAGAATTTCCGTATCTTTTGGTGCTTACGTCTGCGGCTCGGCTGCGACAGTCTTAGTTTCGCATTCGTTATTTCAGTAGTATACCGATACGATATCATTATTTCGAAATTATATTTTCTCTTAGCGGTGCCTCGTTCATTTTTATAAAAATTTCACTTTAATAAGTGGCGAATTTAAGTTGCGATATAATAAGCAGTAAATTTTGATTTCTGGATTTAAAGTGAGTGTCGTAAAGTTTTATTTTTCATTTGAAAATCGTAAGTGTGATTTTTTTAAATTTCTTTTCTAAGATTTTATTTGTCTCAATGGAGAAAAAAACCCATCAAAGATAGTCAATTTCGTTGGAAACGAAACTTGCAATTTTAGATAGCTTAGGAAAAGGAGAAGGGTCTACGGCTATTAGAAAACATTTTAATTTAGGCGAATTTACTGTCAGAGCAATTAAAAAGAATGGAGCTGCAATAAGAAAATCAGTCATTTCTGGTACAAGATTAAGTACCAAATTTGCATCGTACACAAGGGATGTATTATTAGAAAGAACGGAAAGAGCCATCGCAATTTGGATTGAGGAACAAGTTCAAAGAAGGATTCCTGTAAGTGGTTATTTAATCCAAGAAAAAGCTTTTCAATTTTATAAGTCAATGAAACAGTTAGAACCATCAACTTCCACTTCCCAAGCTGGAAAAGAATTTTCAGCTAGAAAAGGATGGCTAACCGGGTTCTTAAAAAGAAATACACTTCAGAATATTAAGATAACAGGGGAGAGTGCTACAGCAGATGAATGAGCAGCAAAAATATTTCCAGAGGAGCTAGCGAAAATTATTGAAGATGGGGACTATTCTGCCGATCAAGTATTTAACGCTGATGAAACAGTACTTTATTGGAAAAAATTGCCTAACCGTACTTACTTCGCAAAGGATGAAAAAACTGCAAGTGGACATAA
>BMAU01021000.1:212500-227500 GCA_019973935.1 Trichonephila clavipes
AAAACTTTACCAATTCTTAATTAAGCGTATGACACGAAATGCAAAAAAAATTTAAATCAATATAACGCATAGTAAATTTAAACCATTCATCTATCATCATAGTTTTAAAGCTACCACAACAACAACACAACAACAAACATTAAAAAATATGACAAAAGAAATGGTCACAAGGAAAACAGATATAATCAATAAGAACTTGACTAAAGTCTTTGTTGAGGCAAAAAATTTAAAAAAAGAAGACATGCACTTCATTTAACCATCGAACATCGAAATAATGACATGAATAATATGATGTGCATGTATGAAAAAAAATTGAGAGCTTTGACAATGCTTAGTAGCCTCAGAAATTGTAACAATTCACTAAGAGTATTGATTACAATGTAATATAAATATTGCAAATTAAATTTAAAATTACAAACAATGAGTGTTAATAAATAAAAAAGTTGTAACCTTTGACATTGCTTAATAGCCTAAGAAATTGTAATAATTCACTAAGAGCATTGATTACAATGTAAGACAAATATTTCAAATTAAGTTTAGAATTGCAAACGGTGATTGTGCATGTGATCAAAATGCACCCCAAATGTTTACAAAGGAAGAAAAATTGCACATGCCATTGCCCGCGAAAATGATTTGCCGCATGCCCGCAACCGCCATGACTAGAAACGGAATATACAATAAAAAACAATGCAAATATGAATTTAAAGAATTGAACTATTTGATTAATACATAAAAAAATTTGAGAGAGAGAAAGAAATCGATATAAAATACGTGTGGATTTCCATATTAAGAAATGCATTCCAGAAACCTGAAATGCAGTTGACGAAATAAGAAAAAATTGTAAACGTAAAACTGCTAATTCAACCTATAACATGTGGTCCGTCGCCAAACGCTGTCATGTAGCTGAACAGTGAGACGTTAATATTCAATCAATCAACGTATAACATGCGTGTCAACACATTTGGAGTAAAGTAAAATCAACCAGAAAAAATGTAACTGCTTCACATAATTCAACAACAAAATTCCCTAAAAAAATTTACTGAACTAATCAACATCACTTCTGAACGTTCCAAGTAAGTCAACGCAATGATTCAAAGTAATTCGCAAACTGATTAAAATAATTCTCTATACCTCTAAAATTACATCCTCAACATTTTCTCCAATACCGTTAACTCAAAATCATATATATATATATATATCCTTCAAATTACTTTCTCAAATATTTCACAAAATCATTAACTCAAAATTATCTGTCTCCTTCAATTTACTACCTCAAATATTCCACAATATCATTAACTCAAAAGTTTCCATATTTTTCAAATAACTTTCTCAAATTTTTCACATAATAATTTCAACATATGTACAACACCCAAAAAATTATATCGAAACCCAACAAACTGAAACGAACTTAATTAGCCTCTGTATTCAAATATTTCGCCAATACCAATAACTCAAAGCTAACCTCACTACACGTACACAAAATTACTATAATAATTCCTTTATCTTACCATACACCTATTTCTAAATTACAATCCAAAACTACAATTAAGATCCAAAACCACAAAATTAAAAGAAGACTCAAATAGTATCTCAGTATTCAACTCAATGATCTGACCAAACACTGCTATGTAGAAACAAAAATTAATCTAAGCCAACAGGTCTATAATACAACAAAACTAAATAAAACATTCAATACGTATTACAAAATAGTACACAAAGCGAGACAAAATTATTGACTGTATGATCCCTTCTCTAAACAACGATTCACCTGGAGAACCCGAAAACAAAATTCCAAAGCGATAGCAAAATCACAAAGCAACCAAATAGAATTGTAACACCTAACCGACAGACTCTACAAGTTTAGATAAAATTATCAATTGAATGACAAACAAAAAATTAACATAAGTAGAATCAAATAAAACATCGAGATGATTTTCAAGGGAAAAAAGTTAAACAACCATCTCTATCCACAAATATTCATACAAGCACAAGGTTCAATGATATCATTATTCAGTAAATAAACAGCAATAAAAATTATATACTACCATCAACGTATCATCCACCAATAATGCATCCCACAAGATACTTCTCATTAAAAAAAAACATTGTAAGATAAAAGAATTCACAAGCAAAGTAAATAATGATAACACACAATCAAGTAAACATGAACTAAAAATATTAAAGCAAAAGACAATGAACAAAAGCGTAAATAAATAAGTAATAACAACAACAAAAAATTATTTGATTAGTGAAAATGCTAATTATGTGAACATTAATACCCCAAATTTCTTGACAGGTGTACAAAGAGACCCCAACATTTGATTTCTGTTGCAAACAACATGTACTACATATTAACCAAAATTGTCAATTTCAATAAATAAACCCATCTTTTTTTCCCAATATTTTAGCAGTGACACTTACTCTGTGATTGACAACTATACTCGTCATCGTTCTATTTCCGTGACACACATAGATGCGCCGCCTCAAATGAGAGTACCACAAATTGATGGTTAATCCAGAGTAATTTCGCATTACTATCATGCGATAAAAATAATACTCAATATCAGAGTTGGTGTTATTAAAATTATTCATTAAGAACTCAAAATGAGAAAAATTTGCTTTCTGTAGGTTGTCCCTTAATTTTACAAATCCCAAAATATATGAGTGTATCTCAATTTGTACAGAAACAAATAATGTATTATGGCAGATGCCGTAATATTTCTATGCTCATAACGGGGGAAGAAATATTTTTTTCAGATTGCAATACTTCAAGAAAGTTAAAGTATGGATCTTTGAAACTTCAATTGCAATGAAAAGGAGTAAGCTATAAGGAAATATAATTCTTCAAGAAAGCTCATAGGTCTAGTTATAACATTAAACTAGAGAGAGAGCATGTACAATGAATTGGTGCAACGCTAAATGCCTTTTAGAAAATGTTTAAGATAGGGACATTAAAGGTCAATAATTATGCTTCACCATCACATAAAATCTTCACATTGAATAAAATTAATAATGAGATTTCTTGAATGAAAAACACATGATAAACGTAATAATAAAAAATCCATCCTCTTCACACTAAATCACCACCAAACTATATAGATAAAAAAGAGGACTCTTTTGGAAACTCCTACAATTTTGCTTTCGGCATTTACAAAAATTTGGAATGAACGTATAGAATTCATCAAGGAATTTATATTTGTAACAGACGAATTTAATTAATTGGTTACTTTAAAGTTTGAATGAGTTACCGTGAAAAGAAACATGCGTATAAACAAATAAATTGTAATGGTTTTTTTTTTCCGAAATAAAGTGAGGGGTCTAGCCTACATACGGAACTTTTTGGGTGTTTTGAATATCCCTTTTACTAAAAAAGAAGATAAAATCACAGAAATTTTTCATACTCACTATCAGAGAATTCAAGTTACTGAATAATTGGCAAAACTCATACACATTCATTAAGCATGTAATTTGGAGTTAGTGGTGTGCCAATTTCTCTCTTCGACTCATTTTTTCAAGCAAAATGAAGATTTTTCTTAGTACAGGATAACAAACGTGTAGAAATATTTTATAGTTTTAGATAGGGTCTCCAAAAAATTAGTCTTGGTCGTCAGGAATTTACTTGAAAACAAATATAATTGAAAAATCTTCCAACCAATTTATCCGTTTGAAAACACTTTTGGCACCATGGCAATTTTTTTACAAATTACATGATTTATTTTTCTCTATTTTCCTTATATATAAGATTGAAATGTTAGGTTAATTTTCTAAAAAAACGCATTCTCGACTTATACATGGATTGACATTATTAGATGAAAATATACTGCAACTAAACAAATAAACTGAAATACTTTACATACTCCAGCATTGTGTAATATCATAATTTTAAGTAAAATATTTTTCGGTAAGAAGATTTCGGTTTTTGTTGTCTATAACCTAGAGAAATGGTAGTCAACCTTTACACAGGAGACATTTAGAATTTGGTTTATTCATGAAGTAAATGACAAGAGGAAAGTAAAGTAAGAAAAAAATTATAATAATATATGAATAGAGCCGGCTTTCAGTTATTATATTTTTCTTTTCTATTCAGTTGCTACTAAATATCTATTTCGAAAACATTAATTCTAATTAATGTTGCACAGGCGAATAAAAATAATTTAAAAATAAAACTCGAATACATTTTTTCCCGTAACAACACTAAGTATTTTAATATACTACTACTTTTATAAAGGATTTCTACGAAAAGCTGATCGGGAAAAATGACCTTAAAAAATTGTTATTTAATTTTTGTGTGTGTGTGAAGTAGTGTTTCTTAAGCATTTGAAAGAGAAAAATGTTTCAAAAACACAAAACAAATAAAAAAAATAAATTCGAATATTATTTTTTAGCAATAATAGAACTGATCCTCCTTAAAATTAACGCAACGTTTGTAAGTTCAATGACGAAGGAAACTTGATTATTTTATCATTTTGATTATTTTTAATGGCAGCTAATTATATTTCATTCATAATATAGTAAGAATATAAAAATTGCAGTTTTGAAAATATTTTGTTTGTTAATTTTAATCTTAATTTGAAAAAAGACAACTAAACTTTATTCTTATAAACAAAGATTATTTTTGAAAAACTATTTTGAATTTTTATAGACTATTTACACATTTTTCAACAAATTAGTTTATAAAAAAAAACTTAATTTTAATTTTTTTACTCAATTTTGAAATAGTACTAAGGGTTTTATTTTTAACTACAGATGGTTTATTTAATATTTTTTCTAATATATTTTAGATGTATATGAAATTATTTTTAAAAATATTAAGCAAATGATACAGGGATTATATTAGTTTCAAAAATAAGAACTTAATGAGTAGAGTTGTTTAAAATATTAAAATAAGTTTCTTTGCTTATAAAAAAATATAAATGTTTATATTAATTAAAAAACAAAACAAAAAAATATAAAACTTATCTGTTAGGAAAGGCTTTAAAATATTAAATCTCTACATTTTACCCAATATGCTTCTTTTTAAAATGTATAATAAGTTAAAAATTGAATAGTTTGATAATTTTACTATTTATCACGTTGTTCTATTTAGATACATTTAGCTGTTTCACTGCTAAAAATTGTATTCTAAATTTATATTGCTTCATATTTTCTTACGATCCAAAGCTAGTCTTTGTCTAAAAATTATTTTTTTTCAAATTAAAATGTTAGCATTTTTTTAATGTTTTAAAATAATTAATTTGCCTCAAATTATTCATCTGTGATTTTCTTAAAGCGAATATGTAATTATTTTGAATTTTGCATATTTTATATGTATGCACAAATGTTTGCTTTCCGTTAGAAATTTTAGATGTTTAGCTTTCACACAATAAGTTAAGTAAAACACAAAAGTGCAAAAGTGTTTATAAGGAAAGTCGCTGAATTTCGAATATGTTTAATTTTAACATTTCCTGGAAAATATTTTCTATAACAAAGCTACTGACAGAAAAAAAGTTATTTTTATTTACCCTTTGTTTAATACTCCTAATAAAGAACTAAATTTTATATTTAAATCTTTGTATTGAAATGCAACTGATTTACATAATGCAATGTGAGTCATTTGCATATATACCAAAGTAGTAACTGAGTATAACTCTATTTTAAATAAATATATTTCATATTCCAAAGCTAACTTCGTAATTAAATGTACGGTATTTCGAATATTTATTCTACGTAGAAATTTATATGCACGATTTGAATAGAAATTAATGAACAATTGAACACGCAATTGGCATAGAGAGAGCATTGAGTTTTAATTAAATTATGGCGTTTAAAATCGTTGAAGTAATTGTTCTTAACAATGTCTTCAAATTGTTTTACGAGCCGCAACCAGAAATGAGAAAATTAAGAATCTGGTAGTTAAATGCACATCTTTTGTATTAAACAGCACGCTTGAATTAAATTTACGGAAGTTGATTTCGAATGGCTCAGAGTAAATGTTTCCTTCAATTGTTGTAAATCGACATTTGATGTCTCTTCTTTAAATAAAGTCATTCTATAGATACTGTAAGTAATAGCAGGTAAACGTATTAGTGTTTAATGTGAGACATGAATATATTTAAATAAAACTATATAGCAATGTGTTTTTTTATACATGAACTTTAACTTATTGGAATAATTTTCTACTTATTTTCTTATGCAAAATAATTCATTAAAATAAGCTGTTTTTCAACACTTCATAAAACATAAAATTAAGCTTGGCTGTATTAAGTGAAATAAATCTGATTTTCCTTTCAAAGAAGCTCGAGAGATTTTAAATGGTTAATTTGAAACCTGATTGATTAATTTGCTTTTCAGATCATAATAATTTCAGATGTTGTTGTGGCAAATGCCATCTGTTTGACATAGTCAGAACGAGGACCACCAAAATTCATCGTGGCAAGGGGCTGGAAGTACGCCTATCATTGGCCTAGGCCATGAACACTATATAGGTGAAATTCCCCAAGGGACGATAGATGTAGACGCCACCTATCTCCACCTCCACAATTTTGTCATGGAACTGGAGGAGAGGGGAAATATTCGCGAGTCCCCTGCACTCGTGATTCAGTCCACAAGACTTACGGACCCACTGATTTAACGAGCACGTACGCCGTGTGTACTTGGAAGGTATTTGGTGGCATCGGTAATCGAACCCAGGACTTCCGGTCAGGAGTCCGATGCTCTAACCACCAGGCTACCCATGGCGTTAATAATTTCAGTGCGTTAGATGTTTGAAGTGCACTTGAAAGTGCATCCACCTAGATATGCATAAATTCTAAGCTGGAATAAATATTACAGCATTAGTTATTAAAATTAACAATTATATTTAATATATTAATCCTCAAAAGTTATATTATAGCTTAGTTATATTCTTAAAGACTGTTTCGAATTTAAAACTAAATTATATTTCCTGGAATAAAAACAAAATATTTATTAAAAGCGAAATAACTTACCGATATTTGTATAAACTTTATAGACTAATTTGATTAAAAAAACATAGTGAACCGAAAAAAAAATATTCGCATTTATAAAAACGAAATAATTCACCGATATTTGTTTGTGGATTATTTAAATTTAAAAAGAAAAAAAACATCATGAAGCACATATGTTTGTATTTTGCATAAATCAATGCAAATTAATATTGATTAAAAACGTTAATTTCTACTGACCAACATTTTAGCAGTGGGCTAAATGCACGAGTTTTTTCCACTCATTATTCGCATTTCTTTTTCAAGGTGACACACACAATATTGCCATTACAATGTAGTCAAAATCTTTGCATATAACGGAACGACTTTAAATGTGGTCTTATACTTGGTAGTCTGGTAAGCTGGGAGCACTTAGTTTTTCAAAGCCTTTATCTCCATTCAGGACATTTTGGAGGACATTAAAACGCTTTCAAAAATTGTCCTTTTCAATAAATAATATTAAAAATTTAAAAAATAACTAAATACAACTAATAAAAAGAGAAATAACTTTTATATAAATAGTTTTACAAATACAAATTAAATAAAAATAAAAATTGATGAAAAAGTCTTGACTTCTAAAATATTTTTAGTTATTTACTTGTTTTCTTTTTTTCTTTTTTTCCCGTGATGGAAGTGGGAGGAGCGATGCTTAGCCAATCCGGTTGCAGCAGATGAGTCAGAGTTAAAGAGAGAAAATGTACAGTTGAGTTGGTATCTAATGTTGCTTTTTTGTAGAGATCAGAGAGGTCATCAACTTTTGCGTTTAATTTTAGGTGAGGAGCTCGAACAGTCATTGAATAGGAAATGGAGAAAAGAAAAAAATATAGGTAAAAGAGAAAGCCTATTTAGGAATTGAAGAAAATCACTTTCAATTGGGATTAATCTGGGTCAGAATACTTGGTAGTGTCAAGCTCCGTAAGGATACGACAGCTATGGTTGTTGCTAGAAGTTCATCGGCAGAGTGAAGAATTTGAAAGGCAAAAATGCATAATTACGACAGAAGATCAGATGGATATCAACATGCCAAAATCTTCAGGTGCACCGTGTTCTCCTTTCCAAACCTCTATATACAGAACATTCCCTTCCACAAGCATTATCTCTCAGTATCCCTTGTTGAAATCTTGCTCACAGTGGTCCTTTAGTCGTTTACTTTTAAGCATACGGCTTTGTTAGAGTTGTCTAGAATACATCGTAAGCGTGATTAAC
This sequence comes from Trichonephila clavipes, assembly GCA_019973935.1. Classification (NCBI taxonomy): domain Eukaryota; kingdom Metazoa; phylum Arthropoda; class Arachnida; order Araneae; family Nephilidae; genus Trichonephila; species Trichonephila clavipes. Next base: position 220,687 of record BMAU01021000.1, read on the forward strand.
ATGGTGGTCAGCAGACTGTCATCGTATGGTGTCCATGGATCAATATCACTAGGTCATGTGAGAGATTGCCATTGGATCTACATGTTGAATGGCGGGGCACCATGTTCCAATCAGGACAATTCCTTCTACTGCGGTTGTGTGAAATGTTATCTCGAACAACAGGAGGTCCCCTCTAGTAACCTTGCGTATATTTTGAATAGCTCAAAGATATGCTGGTGCTATTCTATGGTCATTGGATTACATATCAGGGCAGGCGATTCTGGGTCCTTCCTCCAAAAAACGCAGCTATTCTTCGTAAGACTCGCGTATATTTGGATTGCCTCCTTAATGTTTATATTTTTCTTTGACCAACAAGGACACCAAGCTTTTCGCCAATGAAAGAATTAAAGATAATAGTCCTTGAGATTAGGGAAATACTTCTACCAAACTTTGTTTGCAATTGATTGGAATCGAATTTTTAATAGTTTCACTTTTTTTGTGTAAGAAAGTTTGTTAAACTAAGAAAAAAATCACTTCCTTCATGACACTGTTATCCTGAAGAATGTGCATTAGTGACAAATACTTATTTTAAGTACTAATTTCAGGAAGTAATATCTAAATACTGATAAAGTCCTGATAGGTAACATACGTATGATAAATATTTCTTCAAAAGTAAAAAAAAAAAATCGAATTTGTTTTCTCGAATAATTTTTAAATTAGAATGTAAGTAATATTATCAATTTTTTCCACAGACTTTATATTTTTGTTTCATAGAGAGATAAACTTATTTAACACCATCTTAAATTAAAATGAGTAAATAAATTTTTAAAAATGCTTGAAGAAATTACATTATTAAAGATTATATATATTTTTGCAAAAGAAAACGATACCATACACTATCTAAAATTTTTGTCATTTTTTTTTCTAATGTATTTTAAGAATGGGAGAAAATGAATAGTTTACCCATAGCTCATTTATGTAATGCTGAAGTCTTGCATAATAAATTGTCAAAGTGAATTTAGTGAAAAGATGCAAGAGTACAATTTTTATTTCTGTGTTTAATAGGTTAGGTAAAATAAAAGTATTTACAATAAACATTCTAATTACGCGTTTGTATCAAAATAATTCTGCAACAACATACTTTTATTAAAGTAGTTCTGTGAAAGTTGCACACCAGTTTTATCCAATAACAACCAAGCTGATTTTTTTTATAATTTAATTCCATGGAAGAAGAGCAACTGGATAAACAATAACTATGCATCCGTAATGGAATTACACTTCCTTAATGTAAACTAATTTTGTTATCTACACAGCTGGATAAACATTCAAAATTTACATTTATGAAAAACGCTTCTCGGAAGGAATAAAACCCCTTAAATTATTTTCAGTTAATAAGATACTATATAAATGATTCCCATAAGATTAGCTGTGTTTAGATTATATCTCAGAGTCATTTATCGATACTTAGTCCAGGATTTATTTTGTAATACTAACTAAAAGAAACAATATTTACTTACGACTCTTCAAAACTGTACAGTCTTATTTATGTGAAATTAAAATGAAATAAATGAAGCATAGATAAACTTTCAAGACATTTATTGTAATAAACCAAGTAACTAAAATATGTTATATGTAAGAACTGAAAGTACATTTCACTTTCTTTTCACCATATCTGCATACTTTCTCTTAATTTTTATTTACAAAAAACATAGCTTACAAAAGGTCGCCCCGACGCGACCCATGGTGTGAGAAACTGGGAAGAAAGACTAGCCATATTCAAAATAACTACAATTTATTCTCTGATAAAAACAACAAAAATTCAATTAACCAAGTTTAGAGATGCACCAAAATACCAAATATGGAGAGCAATTAACGTGAGATATCACTTACGTATAGACTACAGCTTCCAATTCTTAGCTACCTAATCTACTTTGATTCCTAGTTGATAAATCATGAATTTTTAATGTTGCAATACTCGGCTACTAAATATCCACGCCTCTCCACACGGTTAATTAATCCCTTCTCCCTGTAAGCAGTCAAACCTACCTCTCATTTCTATTGAAAGTTTAAACTGTATATACAAGTCTTAATTTGCATGGTCACATCTTCTTCTGGATTGAGCTTTTTAATATAATATTTTTTAAAGAGCCGATATTTCTCAAGAGGATTAGTTTTAAAGAAACGCGTATCTCTTTAAATTGCATGCAACTATTTTTATGAGATATTTTACAAGTAACACGCGTGAGGGGAGAATTAGCATCTGAGAAAAATCAAATTAATTAAATTACTGGATATTACTGTGTCTGGCATAGTTGTAATTCATTCTTTTTAATATACGAAACATGAATCAGTTTTACCTCAAAAAATAGCCTCAATTACTTCGCATACATTGTGTTACTCTTATTACTACTTTATACAACTCTAATATAACATAGATTGTACATGTTTTTCGTATCTGACTCCTCCCTCAACTGCCACTTAATATTTGCTCCTCAGCGCCACCGTTTTTCACAAATGGCGAGCGCGTGCGGTGAATTAGGGGGAAATGAAAGGCATCAAAATTTCCTGCACTTTATCAACATAAACTAGAGTAAATTTATTTTTCAAATTTTTAATCTGATTTTTAATATAATTAAATAAGATTTTATCATCTGTTCCCAAGTTATATTCATTAAGCTGCCGTGTAATATTACATTTGAATTCTTTGAATGCCTCTATAGGCATATTATATTTAAGGGTTATTTTACATAAGAATTGTTCAATATCATTATAAAACTGATTTTTTATAATTTTGTTATTTTTCGAAACCATTAATCTAAAACCAGTACCTTTATTCATTATGTTTCTAAGATTATTGTCTTTTACAATATTGAGGTCACCAGTAACGTAACAACATGCTTGTGAGATTTATCTATAAATTCTTTAAATTCCTTATACCTACATGTTAAGCTTTATTGCTTTATAGGCACATTATAGTTAAAGATTGATCTACCTTTTTTATTGTATTTAAAAGCTTTTTTAATAGTAATATTTTGTATTGGGAAAGATGATATGTGTTTTTTAAAAATGCTAGAAAAATTACTATCATCATACGATCTATTCATATATATATATATATATATATATATATATATATATATATATATATATATATATATATATATATATATATAGTGTACAATATTATATTTGATAATCTTTATTAACAATAACTTTTATGTTATGTCTATGTTTCAAAAAATTTGTGAATGCTCTGTATAATATGCAAAACATGGCAATCTTTAATTTTATGCGAAATAAGTACATCTTCTGTAATACATAATTTTGTCTTATTGAGTCCAAACATGAAAGATTTAATGTATTGTACGTTAAAATTGTTATCAAAGCTATTACAAATATCTATAATGCTGTCTGTAAGTACTTTTTGTCTCTACTGAATCCTTTAGCTCTAGCCGCTCTACTTTTTCCTTTATTAGTTATTTTATTAATCTCATTATTGTAATAATAATTTTGAGAATTGCATTTAGAATATTTTTTCCTTGATATATATATAATACATTTAGTCCATAAGGATAACAGTATATATATATATATATATATATATACACTCTGTCGCAAAAAATATATGCACCCAGAAGAAATCAAGCTACAATCACGAAACTCGGCAAGAATGTAGTCTGGTAAGAGATATGCAAATGATTAAAATTTCGACGCCAATGAGACAAGGCTAAGTGTGCTATGCGCATATTAGTTGCGCAACTGGGAGAGTTTAAAAGCATGAGTACGAGCGCCGTACGGCTATCCAAACGAATCTGATGACTTTGATAGACGATATTGAGACTTAGGATGCCTCTAAGACGTAACTGGCGGCAGTACGAGCAGCTGACGGACTTTGATAGGGGCCGTATAATAGGCCTCAGAGAAGCAGGTTGGTCGAATAGACGTATCGGCCGCCACCTCGGTCGGAGCGATATGGTAGTTGCTCGGTGTTGGCAACAGTGGATCACAGAAGGTAGAGTGTACCGTCGCGGAGGGTCAGGACGTCCCAGGAACACAAATGATCGCGAGGATCGTGCAATCAAAAGAGTGGCCACTTCGGCACCAACAACGTCGCTAGCATCGATTCAACGCCACTTACCTCCTTCCAGACATCCAGTGCCATCAAGAGAAACCATAAGGAGAAGACTGACCGAAGTTGGCTTGAGGAGCCGACGTCCGCTAAGACGCTTACCACTGACCCCACATCATAGGCAGTGTCGACTGGATTTTTGCCGACCTCGGGCAACTTGGAGTGTGACAGACTGGAGACGTGTCATCTTCAGTGATGAATCCCGATTCAGTCTCAGTGCTGATGACCACCGCACACGTGTCTGGAGGCGCACCGGCCAGCGGTCCGATCCGACATTTATTGTCGAGCGGCATACAGCAATTTCACAAGGTGTGACAGTGTGGGGAGCAATTTCTTGGGACACACGATCATCTTTAGTGGTCCTTCAAGGCACTTTGACAGCTCGCAGATACGTGGACGATATTTTAACGCCGATTGTGCTACCCATGCTATCAAGTCCCCCAGGTGCCATTTATCAACAGGATAATGCTCGTCCACATACTGCGCGACTCTCCCAACAATGTCTTCAAGGATATGACGTCCTACCATGGCCTGCCAGGTCACCAGATCTTTCGCCAATAGAGCATGTCTGGGAAGGCAACTGCAGCCGTCCCGAGATACAGGAGAATTAACTGCGCAGATGCAAAGACTATGGCAGGATCTTCCACAGGGGGTCATAAGTGATCTAATTGAATCGATGCCACGCCGAATTTCGGCTTGTATAGCTGCCAGAGGTGGCTTTACTACTTACTGATTTTTAACCTTTTGCAAGCTGTAACCGCTTAATAAAATGATATTTTGTTCTGAATTTTTAATCATTTGTTTATTTTCATATACACTACATGCATACCAAATTTCGTGAATGTAGCTCAATTTCTTCTGGGTGCATATATTTTTTTGCGACAGAGTGTATATATATATATGTAAGCAAATTTTTCTCTTAAATCAGTAAATCCGTTGCAAAACTATGAAGGGCGTTTTATTCCATTCCAAAGCCATGAGAATAATTTTACTGATAACAGCTGAAAGAAAAGGGTCCCATTTTCGAAATGTGTATATATCCGTCCCCGGCACTGAATTCTCCGGTTTATTAAGACATATATGTACGCCATTGGTATTTAAAGGTTTAAAAAGAATTTTTTTAGCTTCATTTAACATTCCTTTTAACCTATGCTTACTAAACACAAGGATCCGTCCATCCATCTAGTACATCTGAAGCATAGACAAATTTACACCTTATTTGGCACTTAACTTTCTTCAGCTGTAACTATCCAGTGTGTCGACTAGGTGTTATAATTAGTTGACTATTTTCAATACATTAACTTGTGTCAGTTCCTTCAAAAAGGCGTTCTTTGCTTAGATTGATTGATTGTTTATTAATGTCGCACTCCCAAGTAGAGCCTGCGACTTAAAAACAACGGCGGCGACAAGCTGATGGCCATCATGACTACTTGGATACCTTGAGCTTGAGCTTGTGTCTCATTTTGAATATGCCAGCCTAAGTTCTAAGTTTTATATATATTGTTAAATAGTCCGTTAGTATATCAATCAAGTTTGCTTCGCTGATTCTGATATATGGAAATTATTGAACAAAGTTTGTTTACAATGCCATTTAATCTACAAAGCAATCCTCAGGAATTATTAATGTATAGTAATATGTATAACATTATTTACAAACATGTAAGTAATAAAATATATTTTACATAATTAATATTTAAATCTATAAACACATATATGTATATGTGTAGTTTCAATGCAATTGCATTATAATTAAGAAATGATTATACTAGTAAGGTTTTGTTGTAATAAAGATATATTAATTGTTCAATTCTACCCAATCAGATTATAGTCTTATCAAACTTTTTATTTTTGGAAGTGAATTTTTCAAGTTAAAAAAAATACTGCCAGTTGAAAGGTAACACATATATCGTAATCATGATGAAAAGTTTAACTTCTTTATAATTATTATGTACTGTTTGCAAGTATGTTGTGTATATAAGCCAAGATATTATTACTTTAATGATATGAAACATCCTTACAAATTTTTTTAAAGATATTTAAATATTTTTCATCCATCTTATTTGATTTTTATGGTAAATTCATAGATTTTTTTATTGCCAGAGGATGAAAATAAACATATTCTGTTGTCTTAAAATACAAATGTTTATTTGTAACGAAATTATTCGTTAGCGCAAATGAGATACTAAAATAGTTCACAAATAGTAAAATACTTTTCCTGTTTTATTATTATTAGGACAAGTATATATATTAAATTTCTGCGTTAGCACAGAGTAAATTTGTAACCAGTTAATGAAAAGATTGTCATAAATTTGTTTAAGGGTACTTATATGTTGTTAACATTAGTGAATTATTCATATTATGAATTATTTCTTCGCTATAAAAATATAAATTAAAACACAAGTTGCGGAGCATATATCCTGTTTTTTAAAAATACTATACTCAAATATACTTTTATAAATGCATTGCTTGAAATATTTACTTGATTAACTATTTTTAACTATATCCATATATTTATAAAAATTAAAATAAAAATTAATTTTGTAAGACACTACACGATGCATTATAGCTATAGGATTTAAGACAGCAACGTTGCGAATATGACGTTGAATTTTTTAGCACAAGTTCGAGTAAATTATAAGCACTAATTGATGACACTGAAAAAAATTCTTTCGAACCACTTCAGCTATAACAATCGTACTTTTAATA